>OMLC01047754.1:0-13317 GCA_900302585.1 Regalecus glesne | reverse complement strand
AAGATCAAGAAGACCGACCCTATGGTAGTGACCTTAGCAGCATCTACTCTAATCACACATCTTTCATGGAGGGGAACAAAAACATGGAAAGGAGAGAAGTCCTTCAGGAAAGAGATGGCCTTTCTGTTCTAGCTGTACTAAGCCCAGTAGATGGAGATAATATTATACAAGGTGGCTCCGATCTCCAGAGCAATGCTACAGAACCAGGCTCAAGGTCTAAGGAGGAGGGAAAAGATAAAACATCACAGCTTCATTCATGTCTGTTACCCATCTGAAGATCCTCCTCTGTACTGTTGTCCTACTGACGTGATGCAGATGATATTGGGACACTTCTCCAAGGAATAGCTGCAGGGCTGATTTAGACTGATCAGAGCAGAAACCTTGCCGGAGGTGTCCCTGATGGAGAGCATTGATGAAACACTACATAGTAGTGCCCTTACCAACAACAGCACAGAGTCATAGGAGTCTTAACATCAACAAAGGGAGCTCTCATAATGACTGTAGGATAACACGACCCAGCACTGGTGCACCACCTACAGGTAAACACGTTCCATGACTTGCTCTTCAGTGTCTTGATGCCCGCTCAATAATCCAGGTAAGGGAATAACAAGAAAGGGGAATCAGTTCAACTGGATCAGAAGTGTATTTAGAAATGCTTTGTCACTCAGACAGGTGACATCTTCTGGTCCTGGGCTCCTCCTCTCCCCTCACTTGGCTGGAGCCCAGTTGGGGTAACCACACTTAACCAGGGCTTGTTTGATATGACATTTATTTCCCTCCCCTGCCACTGAGTCAGTGGGGACGATGTCATCTTGGGATACCGAGTACCCCAAACTTACAACATGAGTGGGAGGGGAGGAGCCGGGGTGCAGATCGGTAGTGATTCCGTATGTGGCGGGAGTGTCGGAACAATTGAGACGCATGTTTTCAAAACATCGCGTCTCGGTTGCTTTCAAACCCCTGAACACACTGCGGCAAAAGTTGGTCCACCCCAAGGATCGGGTCCCCCGGCACAAACAGAGTAACGTAGTGTACGCTGTTAAATGCCAGGAGGACTGCAGTGACTTGTACATCGGGGAGACCAAACAGACGCTGGCTAAAAGGATGGCGCAACATAGGAGAGCCAACACGTCGGGTCAGGACTCTGCGGTCTACACCCACCTACAGGCGAGTGGCCACTCATTCAAGGATGATGATGTTCACATCCTTGATAGGGAGGAACGCTGGTTTGAGAGGGGGGTGAAGGAGGCCATCTCCGTGAAGAGGGAATGACCTGCCTTTACTGTGGATGAACTAGTTGGCAGTTTTGACTCCAGGAAAGTGTATGCCGAAAAAGAATGCAAAGCACAATCTTTAAATGAACTATGAAATCAAGTTCTTACCTGTAGCTGTTGATCAATGACAGAAGCCACTTCTCCAGCCATGGACTCCAGCTTCCCCTGGATAGGTCCCACTGAAGAGCCATTCACCTCCTCTCTGGAAGCTGCACCGAGGTGGTACAAGTTAGGAAGGAGCTGCAGACACAAAAGAAGAGTTTAAGAGGGTGAGAGAAAATGTGGAGACTGGACATTATAGCTAATAGATGACAAAACTCAGTCAACCCCGTGATGTAATGGTGACCTGCCCAGGGTGCTTCCTTGCCTTTCACCCAATGAATGCTTGGATAGGCTCCAGCATGTTTCCACAACCCCCTTTCAGATGAGCGGTTGTTGACAGATGGATGGATAAGAACTTATTTAACATTACCAATTTGAATGCATACCTCAAAGGTTTTTTTTAAATTTCCATAATCCCTGGTGGCACTTTAATGATAATTTTCTCCAAAAAAGATGAATGGCAATGTTTTGAGTGGCTGTGATGCACTTTATTAGTCTAAAATAAAGACACATGAATATACACTGTCCCTCCTAACCGTTTTAGAGTTGCGGGCATCCACAATGAGGTTCTCAGCTGACTTGACATCCTCCAAGATGGTGTCTTTCTCAGAGTTCCTCAGGGAGTTCAGATGATCCTGCACCTTCACACAAATCCTGTCAATCATCTGCACAAGAATGATAACAAAGAATGTTAATAAAGAACTGACCTAAAAAAAGACAAATGGCCTCACACGGATGATAAGTGCACAGGGATAGTAGCAGTCTTATGATTTCCTGATTAGGTTTAGCACTTTTAAAAATCTTATCCCCATGTTTTTCCCCACCCGAATTACCCGAGTTGCCTACTGCTGGTTAGTCAAGTTAAGTGAAGTTGATCTTATTTGTACGAGTCTATTTTCATAAATTATAGATGTGCATCAGCGGGCTTTACAAGTAACACAACAGCGTCTCCTTAGACCCTTGTATTGGATGAGAAACAGCTTCCTTGCAAGAAAAAAAACAACCTTTTTTGAATTATTTTAAAATCTTATCCCCTTTTTTCCCCCACCAGAATTCCCTGAGTGGTCTACAGCTGGGTCAGTCTCTTTGATGCCCCTCTAGAACGTCAACAGGAAGGAGGAAGTGGTAGCATGTGTCTCCTCCAAGTCACATGACCACTAGCCCTCACTAGTCCACACATCATGGTCTGGTGGGGAAAGCACAGTGCTTGGCCGTCAGAGGAGAATGAAGCAGAGTACTTTCCCTTCACTTAACCAAGAGGCCTGGACGACCCAGAGGGGGACACTAGTGAACCCAGAATACTTTATCCAACCTAACCCTCATACCCATGTGAGGCTTAGCCAATTATGACCCACTAACTATGGACCTCTGGCTGTGGTTGGAAACGGCACAGCTGGGATTCGAACACCCAACTGCATGACACAGAGATGTACTGAACATAGGTGCCTTACCCCCCACACCACCAGAGGCCCCAGATTTTTGCACTTTTTATATAAAATTCAAGAGACAATGACCAAAGGAGGATTACATATTTGAGTGTTTTATTTTAAATATCTGCAACCACCCACCTGTTGTGTGGTGGTGGTGACGATGCCCTGTTGAAGCCGATAGGCTTGTTCCTGAAGGTACTTCCTGGTTTCATGGTTCCTGTATAGATAATTCTCAATCTGGAAGGAAAGAAAACCACAGAATTTACAAAAAGCAAAACTTGAAAAAATAAATGAACAAAAAAAGCCAAATTGAGAACAGAGTCATTTAATGACTGAAAATAAATGGCATGAAAATAAATTCTATTTTCATGCCATGATCATACTTTCTGCTTTTTAATTATAATTTTCTGCACAGAGGGTAGTTCAGAAGATCCAGTTGTTTTTGGACCATGAAAGAAGGCACTCCCCCCCTTTTCAGTATAGAAACTGTAGAAACCGATAAAACAAATGGAGGAAAAGTAGCTGAGGTGTAAAAGAGAATTTCGATCCTGGACCAGTTGGACGAACATGTGAGAGCCAGATTTCCCCATTAACCACTCAACCATCTCCAGGCACAGGAGACCGTGCCCAGGAATTTGTTTGAAAAAAATCTTGAAATGGGTATTGATTAGTTGCAAATGAAGAATAATAAGAGAACCTTTAGCAGAGCATCCTCAGTTTTCTCAGGGCTGGCCTTCAGAGCCTGGGAGGCATCAATGATGGGGATGGGCATGAAACGAATGGTGAAGTTCCTGACGGAGATAGGAATAGGAAAGAGGCAGGGGATAAATGTAGAGGGAAATAAACATGATATGCATATAAACTAAAGCAGATCCGGAAAGTCTTTGATGTATAGTTTATTTCACCATAATTGATGTTTAATATTTAGTGAAACAGAGCAACACTTGCGATACGTAATTTATAACGCATATCAAAAATGACCATTTCCATGTTTTATTTCTCTTTTCATTCTTCATATTCCACCAACCAGAGTCAGTCATGGGTTCAAATATGAATATTTAAATTGAGATAGAAATATCCTCCCATTATGCAATGACATTGAAATCAAAAGCAAAAAAAAGTGAAAGGGAATCAAGACAAGACATAAATCACTCATCATGATTTCAACTGACCCCGAGTAGAATATGAGAATTACTCTCTGGTGCTGATGAGCTCTACTAAAACACAATGAAAATGCCAAGGACATATTAATGCCTCTGTGTTGCATTACATTTTAAAGTTTTGATCCATGCTCAATAATTCAGGTAAGGGAATTGCAAAAAAAAAATGGATCCAATTCCCTTTTTTTGTGATTACATTTGAATCTTTTTGAGCACGAAATGAGAAATCTCAGCTGTCCTGGGGGTCACAGTGTAATGCTTATTAATACTGACAGAGAGACCTATTTTAAGTGCCACGGTTAGTCCCCACATAGTGGGGCCAGACACAGACTTGGATGGAGTTTGAGGGATTATGGCTTGGATGCCCTTCCAGACACCCCTCGGTTGATTCAAACCCCCTGCTTTTGGCTTGTCAGTTCCCAAAGCGAGTGTGCTTAATACTGAGCTACTTTGTAATGCTTATTAATACTACTAAAAATAATAATTGGAAAGTAATACCCCTTAACTTTGATGGAGCTGTGTGTGTGTGCGAGTGCTAAAGGAGAGGGCACTGAGAAAGAGCTATTTGATGTTAAAAAAAGCATAAATCCAATGCAATTAATACTTTCATTTTCATCTACATGGTCATTTGTACCAGCAGCACTCGTATCATTGATAATACCATAAAATTGATTGTACATGTCAAAGATCGACCGTTTCAACCATTAATCATCATCATTGCCTTTATTTAAACTTAAAAACAGGAGGCAGCATGGCTCAGTGAGTAGAGCGGTCGTCTGGTGATTGGAAGGTTGCAGGTTTGATCCCGGTAACTGCAAAGAAACGTGTTGACGTGTCCTTGAGCAAGACACTGTTTCCATAACTACTCAGCCCTGTGAGAGACTGGGGTGTTTCCCAGCCTTCCGTCCAATCAGCACTGAGATAGGCTGCAGTTCCTTCTCATATCTTATCTTCCATCTCTTTATTTTCAGCATCTCGAACCAAAAATGACCCTTTCACCGACACTGTCTGTGTTCCACTCTATATGAAGTTTTCTTAAACTCAAAACTGGAGGGGGGGGGCTTTATCAGACGCAGAGTAGTATTCATAGTAATCATTTGATTTAAAACAAATAAATGTATTCTATGAACAAGGATGTGTATTGAAGGGATTTAAGACAAACACATGCTCCCAAATGCACAGGTGTACAGGCCTGCATTCCCACATACACACAATAATATTGGGGTTGTAATTTTGGGAGTGCAAGACAAACGGAATGAAAGACGGAGAAGGGAAGGAAATGACAGGACAGGAGATGATATATCATAGGAACACACCTATCTCATATGTGTACTGTGCACATTACCCAGACCTATGGAGGAATGAAGAGACACCCAAAAATGAAAGATGCAGAGATAATATGCTGTCATTTCCCTTAAACCTCTGCTTTTGCTTTCCTTCATCCTTCCTCCCTTCATGTCTTCCTTCTATCTCTTCACTGCTTTCAATTACTGTCTTATTTTTATCTCAAGCTCTGATCATTCGTCTCTTTCTTCCATATTGCTCCCTGGCATCCTGTCCCCACCCCTCTTCTCTTCATTTCATGGGTACTGTCAATAGCTGCTGTAGGCATTCACCCAGTCCCTGATTTCCCATCAAATGGAGGCTCACTGCACATGCAAGCTACTTACTTCTCCAAAGCAGCTGCTACGTCCTGCAGACCCTGAGGACTGGTGTTGTTTTTATCCCAGATCACTGTCCTACACAGACAAAAGACACCATCACACTTGGAGGCTTGTAAGAATAACAATGAGTGAAGATTTGCAGCATTCTAGTTGGTATATTGTGATGACCCAGAGGGAATTTTGCATGGCCTGTGGCCTTTTGATGTTTGTGTGGATGTGCACACAGACACACACACACACATGCGCACACACACACGTCTACACACGAGCCCGCGCACACATACAGACAACACACCTGAGTTTGGAGTTGATCTGAAGGGCCTTAGCCAACATCTTGGCTCCCATATCCCCCATGGCATTACCGCTGATGTCGAGCCTGGTGAGTGAGGAGTTGCTGCCCAGGGCATTCAGAATGATGGTCAGATCAGTCTTTAGCCTGGAGTCAGCTAGAGACAGGGAGGTGAGAGGCTACGGAGCCAGGGATGGAGGTAGAGTTGAGGGGATAGGAGTGAAGAGATGGAGAGAGAGTTCAACTTTTGTCAGGTTTGGCTCCATCACAGAGCTGAAAACTCTGCAGAATATAAAATATATTCTTCAAAATAGGCCAGGCAAAGAAAAAAAGTTGAATAAACTTGAGTTTGGATGAGCACCTCTCTTTAAAGAGCCTCTTTGATTCAAGAACAGCACATCATCTTTAGTGTCACACCAATGGAAATGAATGATTTAGCATTAGATCAAGTAGATTTCCTAATGATGTGAGAGGGATATTTGGATTTACAAATCTCTGGCAGCGCCCGTCTGTTCACCAGAGCACCCGAGTATTGAGCTGCTGTATAATACATGCCATTTACACAGCTGGGGAGCCCTGATCCCTGTGATATGTTTTCACTAAGCCAGCCCTTCATGGTCTGCATGCATTTCCAATGAGGATGAAGATATACACACATACTCATTCTCTCATAGCAAACACTAGGAGACGCACACCAACCTATCCCCACCATATTTCTCTGTCCTTCTTTCACCCACACCATAATAGACACTTACAAACACAGGGCATTACAGACAGAGATATCAAGACAGAGATGGAGGTACAACATGGAGAGTCTTTTAACATGCTGACTGCTACTCCACTGTTTCTACAAGAGGTCCTGCACTGTATGACACATAGGTGAGCTTGTCCTTCATAGGGGAGTAATGTATTCCATTAAATAAATGATTTGAGTCTATCGGAAAAAACTTATTTTTCACCACAAATAATGAAAAACATGATACATTAAAAACACACATAATATCCACTAATATGAAGATAGGGACTCATTCTGGACAAAGTAACCGTGGGTCCTTTTGATCATAATCTCTAGGTTTGAAAGTTTAATTTTCCTATGTGAGATCCTTCGGCCTACTAGACAGCTTAGTGGATATGCCAACATATGAGCAGCCATAATACTACTTTAAGAGGAAATCTTGCATAATCACATACACACTGGCACACACACAGATACACACACACTCCACTTATATGACATATACAAAGTGAATGTATGTAAATACACACATACGCACAAATGGACTCATAAACGTTCTAACGTGCAAACACAGAAACAGCCACAAACACACAAAATGAATAGGCTATGGAGCGATGAAAATAAAATAAAATAAAATAAATGATTCCCTTATCAGTCCCGCGAGGGGAAATTTGGATTTCTCTGCATTTTTGACCCAACCTATTGTTGAATTTATAGGAGCAGTGAGCTGCCAACATGTGGCGCTCGGGGAGCAGTTGGAGCGAATGATATGATTTCTGATAAATGACTGGATATCTGACCATGCTGGAACTTATGCAGTTCAAGCCATCGTGCTAACAAAATCTCCCATGATGCAACTGGCCTAAGGCTTTCTAAGTGCTGCAGCAGCAGCAACTGCAATCTGTTATATAGGCTTAAAATTGTCATATTGTCTTTTGCACCCTCTGATAACTAAACAGATGACTTCTGAATTCTGTTGAGGTTCCCTCAGCCAAAAGAAAACAGAAACTTCTGGTTACATCTAGATGCTACAGAAGGGACTTTTTGGATGAGTATAAAGGAATGTCGTGAAAAAAGAAAACTGGATTTTCCATGACTCTGTATGCCTGGAAAATTAAACTGACATATTTTTTTCAGCCCCCAGTAGTAGTCACTGAGATTATGAAATCATTACTCAGGGGATTCATCACCAGTATTATTTGGTGAAGCGGAGTGAAAGAGAAATCACAGTATGATATTCAAATGAGAATGACCTTTTACCAGAAGCAAATTAACTGACTTATTGCCCCTCCATGAAATGATGGATAATGTTGATAATTAGATGACAGTCAACTTGTAGCCAGCAGAGCGGCTGGTCTTGAAAACGGCGTGCTATACAAGACTCCTTTTTTAAAATCTCATCCTATGCTTTCATGCTCTTACATTTCTCTAATAGTTTGTCTAAAAAAAAAAAGTCATGTTTTCAATTGATGTTGTACATGCTGAAGATCAAGACTATTTCCACATAAATGGACAATGAAGTTTCTAACTACTCAACTAACTTACTATCGTTAAATGCAGGGAACAAATTCCACCGACCTCGACATACCCCAAATAAAGCAATGCTATTTTAACTAACTAACAAGCTAGTGAGCTAACTTGCTAATTAACCAACTAAATCAATAACTTAATAACTAACTAGCCAGCTAGCTAACTAATTAACATCAAAATAAAGAATTTGCTCTGTTAGCTTATATATTGTTTGTAAAAGTGCTATACCACTGAAAACATAACATGATTTATTCATGGTCCTGGGGTGATATTTGATGGATTTGAGTGATAACATGCTGCATTGATTGAGCCACCTTCTAAGACTATTTATATTAGCAGGATAGTAAATTTCACTCATATGGTTTTCTTGGCAAAAGCCCACAACTGAGTTTAAACAGTGGACTTATACATACGTGAAGGTCATTGCGGCTGACTTAAAATGCTGTTTGAAAAACAGTTTGAATAGATACCGCGGCTTTCATACTATACATCGATTTTGTACAGAATGATCTATTTTTATATTTTTTTTCTAATCATCTATCCATCCATCCATCATTTATTCATTATAACCCTTTTTTTCATTCGTGTCTTTAATCTCTGAACTGGCAGGAGTGTTATTGACTGAAAAAAACATAAAAAAATATTTTTGAAAAGTCTTTCACATACACGCAATTTATCTACATGAAAACCAATTTTTCTTTATCTGCATAGTCATCTTTGTCTGTGGAAAACAGAGCAGACTGCTATGCATCTTTTCAACACCCACATACACCATACTGCACGTCTGTCTGTTTATTAGCCTGTGGTCAGGAGCAGATCTAGAATTCCCTCCTTGACAGATCTGGACAGAAGCCATTTACCATTATCTACATCCTGAGGCTGCATCTCTCACTTTGAATGTGTGTTTGTATATAAGTATATATATAAAATATGTGTCTGAGCTTCTGGTAAAACACAGCCAAAGCAGAAGGAACTGCGGGTTTAGATTTTTTTTCCACTATAAGCCTTCGTATATCATATGTGTTTCTGTGTCTGGGACACATGTGACCAAATATACACCTGCATCCTTACACACACACACACACACACACACACACACACACTCACACTAACACTGAACCAAATGCTTGCAAAGGCAAAGGAATGTGACAGGCCCAAAAGTGCATGGGCACACGCACTCCATGTGCACCATTGTGCCTGCACACATTCAACGGTCCCAGACCTCCCAGATATTACCCACAAGCCCCTAGTCTAAACAAATCCTGACTCTCGGAGTTCTGCACCAACTATAATAAACTGATTCCAAACTACTGGATCGGACTGCCTGTGTTTCTGTTAGAGAAAGCTTCACTTTCCACCCTCTTTCTCTACATCCCTTTCCCTAACTCCCTTCCTCTAACTCATCATCTGAAGGGGCGGCATAGCTCAGTGGGTAGAGCGGTCGACTGGTAATCAGAAGGTTACAGGATTGATTCCCGTCCTGCATGTAGCATGTCGAGGTGTCCTTGAGCAAGACACTGAACCCTTAACTGCTCGCTCCCCGAGCACCATATGTCAGTAGTTCACTGCTCCTATACAATAGGTTGGGTTAAAAATCCAGAGAAATACAAATTTCCCCTCACGGGACCTATAAGGGGATCATTAGCTGCCTTTTTCACTCTACTGTCTTTGCTCCCTCCACCCTGTTTCCTCCAAATTCCTTGGTCCTTTCATTTACAGTATTTAAACATCAACATGTGAACCAAGAAAACCAGCATATGGCCCATTTTCACACAGACAGAGGTATAGACCATCAGGACCCCCACACAACCACCACCACACACACAAATCATCAACACACACTCCCACAAACCAGTTCAGCGAGGTGGTTCAATCTTACATTATGGGGGGACAAAGAAGGGAAAGCATGGAGGCAAAAGCCGTTACAGACTGCATGATGGAGAGAATAAGTGAAAATGGATTGTGGGAAAATTGATAAGAGGTGGAGAGAGGACCAGTAAGGGTGAAAATCTGAGTATCTTGAACTCTGCCATCTCCAGCTCCACCAACTTTCTTTTTGTCAACAGTACTGTCTCCAAACCATACATTTTTTTTACTACCAACACCGAAACGTTCCCTTTCACTCCTGTTGGTACCCCCTCTGTCGAAAATCCCCCTGACCCTCTTCTCCACCCACTCCTCCCTGCCTGCACTCTCTTCTTCACCACTCCTCTGTACTACCTGTTACTTTGAACAGTTGACCCCCAGTATTTAAATTAATCCACCTTCCTCACATCTGCTCCTTGCATCATCACCAGCTCCTCAGACTTTCATTCCTCTTCTCTCCAGTGCACACCTCCAGCTCTCCAGACTCTCCTCAACCTGCTCTCTACTCTCACTACAGATCACACGATGACATCCGTGAACATCATAGTCCGCGGTGACTCCTGCCGGATCTCATCCGTCAACCTGTCCATTACCATTGCACACATTTTTCCCAGTCGAACCATATTTATGCTTGTGTCCAGTTGCAAGGAATGACAAAACAAAACGGCTTGGTCTAAAAAGGAATTCATAAGATGTTAGCTGCAACTACCCAATGTCAGATTAAAAATAGGAGACGAGTAAACAATTTCTATCTTGAGTTCTAATAAAAATTCCGTTTGTCTTTTAAACCTATCTGCAGCTAATGAATCATGAAGAGCAAACAAGCATACTTTTAATCAATAAGCGAGTTTCTCTAAAGGACCAAGGCTGATGGGAACAACTCACCGAGTCTTCCTCCTGAATCATATGAACTAGGTTGTCCAACACTGGCGCGAGGTTTCTAAAGGAGAAAGATGCGGAAGGAATAGAGAAGTTAGAGGATGGAGGTTTCATTATGATGCAAACATGACATCATATACAATAGCTGTGTGTATCAATTTTGATATCCAAATGATTGGCTGAGTTGGAGCAGCTGGGTGGGCCTGTAAGAATTTCAGTCTCCATACGACTGGAAGCCACTGTTGTCTCCAACCGTGTACCTGCCTTGCATTGGTACTAGTGGTTAATAACATGGTGCAGCAATGTAAAAATGGCATGACTTCTGTGGTGCCAATGCAAAACATTGGATAACAAGCTGCTGTCTACTGTTGTTTGCATTATTGAAGTTCTTAACATGAAGAGGTTCCTGGATGAGCCATATCAGCCCCCCCTCCTCCTCCCCAAGTCCTAGCCGGACCTCTTCAAAACATCTCTCATATTCATATCTTATTGAATTTGATAAAATCTATTGTTCTGTTAAATGTTATTTTGTTTACAGCTAGGGTTTAAAATGGATATTTACAAGTAATACAAGGGGGACGGCATGGTTCACTGGGTAGAGTGGTCATCTGGCAATCGGATGGTTGCAGGTTCGAGCCCCGCACCTGCAGAGAAGCGTGTTGAAGTGTCCTTGAGCAAGACAGTGTTCCTCTAATGGCTCTGACCTGTGATGGACTAATGACCCTTCAAGGGTGTATACTTGCCTTTCGCCCAATGAGAACGGAGATAGGCTCCAGTTCCCCCTTGACCCGACTTTGGATAAGCGGTTGACAATGGATGGATGGATGGATGGATGTAATACAAGTAATCTCCAGATTTATCAGTGTCTTGCTCTAGGACACCTCGACACGCTTCTCTGCGGGTGTGGGGATCAAACCTGCAACCTTCTTATCAGACAGAACTGCTCAGCTCTTGCTCCTTTCTGAAGTCGACTGGAACACCCTGTAGCATTGGTTCACTCAGTAACAACTCTCTCCTAAATGAGCCCCCTCCCTCCATCCTCACCTACAGCCCAAACCCTTTCAAAATGGCAAAGCCCTGAAACGTCCCACCCCAGCCTGCCCCTCTTTCCCAAACTAGCTCCCTCCTTCAGTCCTCGCCGAGTCTCAAGCTCTCTCCTCTCCAAATCAATGTTCCCCTCTCAGCTTCAACCCCAGCTCTCCGCTACAGCTCAGTCTTCCTTCTACAGAGACGGGCTCTCTTACTTGGACTTAATATTGTTGAAGTTTTTGCCCAGTGACAAATGTCTGATGGAACGGTTCTTTGCCAGCCAAACCAGAAGAGTGGACAGGTCCGAGTCCAGGCCTGGAGGAAAAGCATGAAAAAGTTTCAAATGAGGATAAAAGCTTGATTTCTTCTCACTTTGGTACTTTAGTAGCATGGCTTTTTTGGAAATGATTAGTATAGCCATGTATGCATTTAGCCCAGAAAAAAGATCACTCTACTGCCAAAACAGTAAAATCTAACAAAAAAACCAAAACCTGGATTTTAGATTTCCACTGTTATATGATCAAAGTTTTAATACCCTTTAGATACGTCCAAAGCTTTATTTTAACAGTGGACATTGAGGGTTGAAAGGTCAAGGAAGCTTTCTCACCGTTATCGGATATGTCCAGGCTAGAGATGTTGGGGATTTCAGCAATGCAACCTTCTAAGATCTGAGACCCTCCTGACCGTAGCTACAGAAATAAAAGAGAAGACATAAGAAATGGTACTGCACAAGGAAAAAAACAGAACACAGAGAGAAAAGATATTAATATATGACATTGATTGTATAGATACTAACTTTTGCTACATATCGTAGGTATCATTAAAAATGTAATTCTGAAGGTCTACATGCCAGATCTATCAATCTATCGTTGGTGATCTGTAGGAAGCTGGTCTTTATTGAATGCAATATGACATCACGTATCCGTTTCACAGTATAGAAGGTGATTTTCAGAAAAAAAGAAAACGTTATCAAGAGAGAAACTCGATAGCTGAAAACTGGTACATGGATCTGTTAAAGGGGACATGAACCAATGTGGGGGATGAGAAGTAAACAGGTTTTTAAAGCATGCAGCTCTTCCTTTACAGAAGATGTCCTTGAGGAGAAAAAATAAATCAGAGGAAACAAATAAAAAGGAGATGGAAACAAATGGAATAAGCAACAGAATGAGGTGTTAATCATCCAGGCAGAGCAGCTCTGTACTTACACAATGGCCAAGCTTACAGAAGCATTAGGGGGAGAGAACAGCATATCAGAGCCAAGCCAACAATTATACATCACACGCAACCACACACACACAGACACATATAAACACACACACACAAACACAGATGCTCAAGGACCAAATGTGTAGTCAAAC
>OMLC01047751.1:0-14860 GCA_900302585.1 Regalecus glesne | reverse complement strand
CTCCATCAAAGAGATCACCTAATCCAAGAGAAACACATTGTAGAGGTAACTTCATCTCATTTTTGGCCATCTTCCTATTGATATTCATCATATCATCGATCCTATTTGGTAATGTAAGTTGTCCTGGGGGGCATCTTGTGTTCTCTGTGTGAATGCTTAGATGACTGGACATCCACACTATCTTTTTTGGTTGTGAAAAAAAGGAAATAATGAAGCCATGGTGAATCCTGTTACAGGCAGAGATTGCTGAGCTGCAGCGAAGGCTGACAGAACTAAAAGACCGTAGTTACAGTTTGGAGCAGCAGATCCAGCAGCAGGACCATCAAGCAGAGACTGAGGAGCTAGAGGGCTCCATGCTGAGGGGCTGCACTACAGACCAGCTCAGGGACATGAGCCGGACCCTGCAGGATCTGGTCACCTCTGAGAGTCGCATGCATATTTCCGTCTCACCCCCGCCTTCCATGCTCAGGTGAGAACTCATGTTATCCGCACAGTCTTGCTTGGGATTGGTCATATGGATCTGCAGTACTGTGAGATCGCCATGTGGGGCTACTAGAGAGCCACGAGTGTGGGTGTCATGGAGTGCTCAGACCATGAATGAAGGAAGAATGGCCCTGTTTCTGTAAATCATGTTATGTTATGGTTTTATCACTAGATTAATAGTTTAGATCAGAATATGTCTTATTATGTAGATCTCCATGCCTCATATATTTAGACCTGTGGAGCTGACCATATACTATTTGTTTTATTCACCCATCAGTAAATGGGGAATAAAGGAAAGGAAAGCCTCTGTGTTTGGTTATTGTATTCCTGCAGTGAAATTTATCCTCTGCATTTAACCCTTCCTGTTGTGTCAGAGCAGTGGGTAGCAGCAGTGTCTGGGGAAGCTGCAGTTGGTTGTGCTGAGTACACAACATAACCTGTGATGGCTCAGTGGGTAGAACGCACGCCACGTAGTCAAACGTTGCGGGTTTATATCCCGCTGCGTGGCATTCATTGTAAAGCACTTTGAGTGGTCTTCAGACTAGGAAAGCGCTAAATATATAAAAAAAACATTTACATAACCAAGACCTATGGTCTCATATTGCATTTCATTGCCAATGGTGGCCGTAGACACCATCCTATAAATGAAGGACTCCGTGTTTAATCCCTGATACATCCTGCGTGCATCTATCAATAGGCGTGTCCATGATACCAATTCTCTACTCCACCACTAACTCAATGACACCCTGGATGAGATCGTCATTTTAAATGCATACAATGTGTCATGGTGTTAGAAGATGCAGACCTGGAGAACCCCGGTGCTAAGCAACTCTCCACTTTATTGATAGGGATATTATCGAGTGTGCACAGGGGGAGAGCTGAAGACAAATGGTTGCAGGGCTGAACACGGGTGTGTTCACACCAAACATTTTCAGAGTTCCACAGAGAATCACAGAGCCCTCTGAGGGTGTGTTTGCATTTTTAAAGATCTATCACGCTGCGTCGGCTTGCTCTGGTTTTCTCTTCAGCCCCCACTCCACTGGCTCCCAGTCCTCTTCACTCTCACCTGCTTGATCCTGTTTTGAATTTTAATGAATTTTTCCCAGATGCAAATTAATACTTTGCATCACATCGTCTGGAGTTAATAGCTCGAGAGCTGGAAAGCGTTTCCTCTCCCTCGCCAATGGACAGGAAGGCAGGCAGATTGTACTTATTGCCCTCTCGGTGGCGTGACCTGCCATCTGTGGTATAATTTGATATCTGGCACATCCTTACCCCGACACCAATGTAATTGTAAGTCTTAGCAATTGAAAGTGTGGCCTCAGACCTGGACATATAGCTGCAGATATCCTTGGTGCTATGCGTAGGGGGTTTCGTGACGCAGTCCCCTAACCAGGCTATGTGAGGACATTCTTCCCCCACATCAGCACCATTTAAACAAAGCAGTCCAAACTGTTGTCCACAGCCTTGTTATTTTCATAGACAAACAGAACAGGCTGCTACCCAGCTGGAACCTCACCAACGACATTCTTTCTCTGAATACACCTCAAGATGGATTAATGTAAAATTAATAGGGCACACTGATTGCTGTGAATTAAGGCCATTAGGCAAACCTAGAGGTGAGTGTTGGGTAATATGTGAAGGATTTCATGCTCCATTTTTCATTTTATTAATCAAACATTTTTCTGCCACTTGATAATGTGACCTTTATGGTGCTTCCATGTTGACACTGTCAGCCTGTGTCCTTCATATAAGGGCATTATTAACATTTGACGGTACTTCTGTACTGTATAGAATATCAGTCAGCCTGACTTATCATACGTGGTAATTCAACTAATTTTGAATTTATAGTCTCTATGTTACCGGATTCTGGATGGGTCACTGTTCCGTCTCAGGGCTTGAATACTTGGGGCTTCAGTGTCTTGCTTAAGAACATTTGACACATTCTTTAGATGATGAAAATTAGCCTAGTGGCCAAATCTGGTGTATTTATATTTTAGATGTTCCTTAATATGCACTGTCCCTATAAATGAGATTATTGTTGTTGTTCTTGTTGTTATCTTTAATAAAATGTATTATTATTATTACTGTTCTTGCATTCACCCAACAGAATCAAGAGCAAACGATCTCACAGCCTTATATCAGCATATTAAAATGCTGGAGCAGTGATTTATTGTAACGTTCTCGATTGACTTGATATGAAGTGTTTTTAAAAAGTGGGATGCATCCTCTGTTGGTGAATGTTTCTTTTCTCTCTTCTATTTCCAGACTTCAGGAGCAGGAGCAGGCCTTGAACCTGTCAATCAAAGAAGCAACTGCCAAAGTAAGACCCTCTTATGACCTTAATTCCCTCCTCGCATGCTGATCACCCTCCCCAGCAAGTTATGATGCCTTAAAGTGCTATGAATGTCATGACAGTCCTCAAGTCAACACAAAACAAAACACAAAACAGCACAAAGCACATCTGCACAGCACTAATTATACATATTAATTATGCATGTGAGTTAGATGATGATGTGAGTTGTTGGTGTACGCGTCTGTATTTCACTTTGCTGTGAGCTGTCCTCGGGTCGAGAGGGAGGCTGCTCTATCCCCTCAGTGTTTTCTACACACCTGAATAGTTTAGAAATCTTGGGCTTGCTCTGAGATGTGGCCATGGCCCTGGCTTTGTGCAGTGTTACCTCACCTCTCTGAGGGTCTTCACCAACTCAGACATGCCCCCGGGAGACCTCTTATTGTTGCTACTTATTAGGGGGCGTAGCTCAGGAGGTAGGGCAGTCATCTAATAATCAGAAGAATGGTGGTTCAATCACTGGTTCTTTCAGAAATTGTGTCGAACTGTCCTTGAGCAAGACTGCTGTGACTGCTCACTGCTCTCACACAAGGGGATGGGTTAAATGCAGAGAAAAAAATCTCATTGTACTTATGTACGATGACTTATAAAGCTCTTGCTTCTTTTCCTCCAGCCAATCAGAGACCAGCGCTCTATGCTACTAAAGTATGAGTGACTTTAAACCTGCACTTTTCACTGATCTTGGCTAAATAATGTAAAATCTCCTCCTAGTACGTGCCAAGAAGCAGTTTATGTAGGAAGTGTCAGGGTAATAAAGGAGGAGGTAGATGTCCGGCTCGCTCTTTCCCTTTTCACACCACTTTGTCAGTTTAGAGCCCAAACCAAGTTCCTGTGACCTTCAACCAGCCGTCATTTACATGCAGCACCGAGCCCTTTTTTTCTCCCAGGCTGTTTCATCCCTTCTTGGATGAGAAAATAATGAGTAATGAACACATGGGAGGGCCAATCAACGTACAACTGTCCTTCAACAGTAGCAAGTAATCAGACTATAAAGCCCCAAAATGTTGTGGAGTTATGCCCCCAGTACGGAGCATCAGAAAACTAATGTTTAGCTGCCATTGCCAGAGGCTTGGTTACAATTGTGTGTGTGTGTGTGTGTGTGTGTGTGTGTGTGTGTGTGTGTGTGTGTGTGTGTGTGTGTGTGTGTGTTTGATCCCCAGTTCCTGCAGAAAGCATGTCAAAGTGTCGATGAGCAAGACACTGAACCCTTAACTGCTTGAGACAACTGCAGCACTCCTTTTATCTCTCATCAGTTTTCTCACTTTGATGTGATAGTCGTGAAGGGTTTTCCATTCCTTCCTTGCTGTGTCACCTGGAGAAAAAAGTTAATGGATTACAGAAATAGATACTCTTCATTACGATATCCTTAGATATCTGTCCTCTGGACACTCCTTCACCAATCTAGTCTGCAGCTGCAGGAAAGGCATCTCAGCAGTGGCTACAGTTGTGCATGGTGTGGCACAGGCCATTTGGGATCTTCTGCAACCTGAATACATGCCAGTACCCACAACTGCTGACTGACTGAGTATTGCTCAAGGCTTCTCAATAGGCATCGTTTTCCAAATGTCTTGGGTGCTTTTGATGGAAAACATGTTGTACTTCAAGCCCCACCAAACTTTGGATCTGTCTACTTCAGCTACGAAGGCTTGCATGTGATTGTACTCATGCCACTTGTAGATTCAAACTACATGTTCGGAGTCATTGATGTGGAAGCCTATGGTCACAACAGAGATGGGGGCATTTTCTTTGAGTGTCTCCTGGTCAGAGCTCATACTGAGGGACTAAGACTGGAGGCCATTGTGGCAGATGAGGCTTGTCTCTCAAAAGGCACATCATGAGGCCATATCCAGGACAACATATCTCCCCAGAGCAGCGCAGCTTTAATTATTGTCTCTCTGGTGCTCGTTGCATTGTGGAGGATGCCTTTGGGATGCTCGCCTCACAGTGGCAGCTTTATCACAGAGTCCTTGGCATTCGTCAAGAGAAGGTGTCAAAGCCACTGGAATACTGCATAATTTCATTCAAAGCAGCCGTCAGAGGGACATGACAGGTGGCAGAGCAAAGCAATCCTTCCCACCTGCTGACATGCAACCCACTCTTGGACAGGACCAATCAATGTCTCCAAGGAGGCAGTTCTCATCTGTGACAAGTCTGCAGAGAATGACTTGAGGTGGACAAATCTATTCATGCATCATCCATAGGGTTGAACTGATGCTCAGCTGCTTGGAGGAAGATTTTTTTGGTGTAAGAAACAAAAGTGCTGTTGGGAATTTTTGAAGTCATGAGCTGTTTCTGAGGCCTTTGAGCAAATTATGCATCAGCCGGTAATATTTGGAAATTATTTTTTATAGTTTAGAAATGAATTGACTAAACCCAGTATTTCAGGCTGGTTTGCAGAATAATGTGTTCTTGTTTATCTGCTGTGGGGGAAATTATTTGAGACTTTCTTCATTCATAAGACACCATTAATTGATGATTTTCTTTTCAAGACAAGGACCTGAGCTGTGTCACTTCATAGGGACAGTCTCTAGAATGTTCTACCACCAGTCTCTTGGGGGGGCATCTCTTCAGAACTAAGGGGTGAATTATGGCTGTTACTCCATCTGTAATTCAAAGTGAATGCATTGCAAAGAACACAGGTTGAAAGGGCACTGCGGGGGCAGTTGGGAGATTGACAGGCTGTATTTTCAGTAAGAGTGCATGGAGATGAAAGAACTACCACCCCATAGGCTCCTTGATGTAGGAGGCCCTTTTCTTCTCTGACTTTAGAACAGAATGTTTTTATAGGTGATTTCACAATTTCCTGTCTGGCTGGATAAAAACTGTGCCTCCTTTGGCCTCCAAAAGGTTATGGACAAAGCCACACATGGGGGCTCACGCTGTGCACTCAAAGCAGAGGGAGAGGCGAGAGAGAAATTAATCCATAAAGTCTTGCAAAGAGAGGTGCATATTAAAGGAGATGAATTGGAATTAGAAATGAGTCACGCATGCAGAAAGGTTTTTCCTGGTTCTGGTGATCTAACTGTCCTCTCTCCTTGTTCTCCTCTCTCCTCAGGTGGTCATGAGTCAGAGGCTGGGTGGCAGCCTTCGGAGGAAAGTCAGCGAGACTGAAACTCAGCTGCTAGCTCTGCATGAAGCCAAACTGGCGGCCATCTCAGGTGACGGGACTTTACCCTGCATCCCTTTCCTTCTATTTTCACTATTTTATTTACTTCATCCGAGCGCACTAATTTTTTACACTTAGGGTTAATTAAGGTGTTAATGATGGAGTCGCTCTTCAATGGGCAGTGCAAGTGTAATGTCTTCTTCTTCTGTGTTACATTGGTGCAGGTAATGACTTTAGTAGTGCCAAGGAGCTGAAGGCTGAGATGAAGGCTGTGTATCTGGAGAGGGACAGGCTGGAGGGTCTGGCCAAGAGGCTTCACAGTCTGAGCTCTGGGAACAGCCTGGAGCTGGCCAGGATGAAAGAACAGCAGCAGCAGCTCAGACAGGAGCTGGAACAGAGGGAGGCCCAGCATGGTGAGCCCGTCACTCTGTTTTCATGCAGTCAATTGGGATGGATAATCTGATTAAGGAGATAGTGTGATTGTTTAAGTGTCCACATGTGTTTGCAATAATCCAATCTCTTCAATACATCAAGTTTCTATAACTTGATTGATAGGAGACCATGATCCAGATAGATGAAACCCAGTTGATAAAAAAACCAATAGAATATCCAAAGAAAGAGACTTAAATGTTAACATTTCCAGTGTCATGGTGCTCATGAAGGGCAATAACTCTTATGTCAATGTCTATTGACAGAATTACATTTTTGCACAATCAGTGTTGACCAACAAATTCCTGGTCCACAGAGGAAGATTATTGTAGGCTGTACATATGATGATGATGATGATGATAATAATAATAATAATAACAACAACAACAACGAAACAATAATAATCTCCTTTATAAGGGCCGTGCATATGAATGAACGTCTAGAATGTATATTTGCCAGATTTATCCACCAGACACTTTCTGCAGGAACTGGGGATCAAGCTACAAATCTTCTGATTACTAGATGAGTGCCCTACCCCCGGAGCCCAGCTACCTCTAAATACCTTTAAATGTGGGGCATACGTTGTAAAGTGCTGTGAGTGCTCTCTGGACTAGAAAAGTACTATATAGAAATGAGTCCATAAACCATTTTAGATTATTTGTGGAACAGATGCCAACATTAATACATATATGGCAGACTAAACGGAGCAGTTCTTTCAGACAGTAGGGTTAGTGTCTTATCTGCTTCAGGCCACACCTTTTAGAGTGTAGCGCCAATATTCACCGTTATAAAGAGGTTTTCACGCTGCTTCTCATTAACATATGGCGACAGATGAGGTAACGTCTTGCCTTATTTTCGCCTCACTGTCCCCTTTGAACCACGTTGCTTGAAATATCCTCCAAAATGTGAACGGTGGGAGGAACCTCAGGAAATCAGACACACAGCTGATGTTGCCCCCAGCCACCAGGACATCAGTGACTGATGATATTGCTTCTCAAATGAAGGAGAGGAGCTCTGCCGTCGGTGGGGGCTCAACATCAAACGAGTTAGCAGCAGGATCTGCAATTGTCAGGGGGAGGAGGGGATTGTGGTAAACTAGCTTTGGATTATGTGAAGTAGCCAATTACCTCCCATCCACAACAGGATGACAAAGAACACCCGCTCTCTGTCTGTGCTCACTGTCTGTCTGTCTGTCTGTCTCTCTCTCTCTCTCTCTCTCTCTCTCTCTCTCTCTCTCTCTCTCTCTCTCTCTCTCTTTCCCTCTCTCGAGGGAAACATGAATGCTACTTAATGCCCCTTTTCTGTTGTTGTTTTTTTGGGGTTGGATTGGTCTGCCCTCCTGGTATTAGCAGACAGATAAATGGATTTTGACAGCACCAGATGCAGTGCTGCTCTCCCCAGTCCATCAGTCACAGGCAAATTTCTATAAAAAGGTCACTTCATTCTCTGAGGCGCGGGGATGAAAGAGGAGGAAGGGACGTAGGGAGGCCCAATAAAAGCAGAGCAGGGCGTTGGAAGCACCTGTCTGGATAGAGCTGGTTCTGCCACCTTAAAGCACACTGCCACTGATCCAACCTATTCCATTGTCTTCATCATCAATGCCTGGGATTGCATCATCAACTACAACCTATTCATTGTCCTGTGTTAATTGTACAAGCCATTGCCACTGGGGGGCGATCTTTCATTATCACAGATGGGGTTTAAATTGGGCTCTGTTGTGCACTCCATACCAACCATGTGCTGTGGAGGTCCATGTGATGGCAGGTTTATTTCACAAGCCCACACTGCATTTTCATTCATTTCACACATTTCATCGATCAAATCACCTCCAACCGATCAGGGCAGTGAATCAGCCTCCGTGCTGTCGGGTTGGAAAGTGAACCTGCTAACACATGGCCCTCCTTGACATGTGGTTGAGCACCTCTGTTGTAAGGCATATAAAGTGCCATATAGACAGATGCATTCATGGTTTTAGATCCTTAATGGCTATAAAGATTAAGGTCACTGGTCCATGGTTCTTTTTTATCATGAGCAGCCGTTCCTTATCTAGAGTTCTCTTTGTCTTCTAAAGGATTCAGTCTCCAGCTCTGATAATCTCTTTGCTCCTCTTCCTCAGATACTCAGATACTGACTTTCCCCAGCTCAAAACTAAATTGTCTCCCTGATTTAGGTTGTTCAAACTGTGATTTACTGAGCAGCTGACTAGCCAGGAATAGTACAACATCAGTGTCTGACCCTGCAAGACCCAAGACACACACTCGGTTTTGCCACTGCACTCAAAGTGATGTATACCAGATGCATGTAATGCAAGGCAGTGATGCCAGTGTGACCTCCATGATGCTGAATAAAGCTACGTGGCATCAGGTGGTTGGCCCTCCGTCCTGCGGGTAGATATAGGGGGTTAATGACGGGTTGTGCTCCCTGCTAAAATGCTCAGAGTGGGTGAATCCAGTGTGGAGACACAATTTCACAATGCTGGGCTGACACTGAAGGGTCTCATTAAGCTGTCAGCGTGTTGAGTAATAACAGGCTGGTACACACTTGCTGGAAACTGATAGCCCCTAACCAGCCTTCATCCAAGAGGTGGGAGAACTCTTGTCTACTTCAAAGTCAAAATGGATTCCTCTGGTTTCTGAGCTCTTCCTTACATATACTTTGTGCAGTGTCATCATGTGACCGGAGAACCAACCTCACCTTTCTCTGAAAAAGGTCCATTGTCATGGCAGCTATCTTCATGAGGTCCTCAGAAGAGTAGTCTTTTTTTAAAACCTATTTCAGCTCAGTAGTAGAGTCCGCGCTTCAGGGCAGATGAGCCAGATGGTGGGGGTTCAAACCTACTATGGGGTATCAGGAAGAGCAGCTAGCCTCAATCCCCCTAGCTCTATCTATGTCCATGTCCACCCTCACAACGTGGGGACTCTTCTTGACACCTGAAACAAACCTCTCTCTCACTCTCGAGCAATGCGTGGCTAGATGGGCAGCCTGAAAAGGACTGTGTATGTGCATTTTGTTCAACTCGCATGCCGGCACACTGTGCGGTGTGGCGGTGTTCGGGCCAAGGAGCCATTATGGTGCAAATTGCCATTGGCATGAGTGCTGATGAATGCCATGCCTATCATTAAAGTAGGAGGTTTAATTCCCTGCCGTGATTAATTTAGTCCCTGAAAGCCATTTCAAGTCCAGCTAACTTTATAGATGAATAATTAAACAGTTGTAGAGCAGGAATACATGACTCCCGGGAGCCAGGACACCACGATGTGCAGGTAGCACCATTATGTTCCTCTCTTGGGAGCTTGATTGAGACACTTTGTTGTCATTGTAGACGTACAATGTAATTATGTTTGGCAACAGCAATAGAACGGAGCCAGTTAAGGTGGTTCAGGAATCTAATCAGGATGCCGCATGGTTGCCTCCCAGATGAGGTTTCCAGCCTCGTCCAGCTGGGTGGAGGCTGTGGGGTAGACTGAGGACCAGGTGGGGGGATTATATCTCCGCACTGGCCTGGGAATACCTTGAGATTCCTCGGTCTGAGCTAGTTGATTTAGCAAGGGAAAGGAAAACTTGGAGGTCCCGGCTGACATCTGCTACCTCCGTGACCCGACGCCGGATAAGCGGTTGATAATGGATTGATGGATGGAACAGCAATAGGAAATCAAGATGATGAACCAAATCAATAATAGATACTAGAGGAATAAGGTGAAACAAAAAAGGAGAAAAATGAGGTAGTGCCCTCTATCCATCCATTCAGCCATTCATCATCAACTGTTTAAAGTGTGATTTATCTGAAGCCAGGTGATGGAGGTAGTAGTACATAGCCTCTCTCTACATCGCATGAGGCACTTGGATGAGTCACTTATTCAATACAAAATGATCAAACCACTTTTGCAAGGTGTAGACCTCAGTTCCCAACAGCTATGGGAGGTAGTGGGGTGATGGAGACTACAGCTCTTAGGCAGAAACTGTTCTTCACTCAGCTAGTTTGGGCTTTGATGGTCCTATATCTCTTCCCTGATGCCTCTGGTGAGCTTCCTCCACCAGCTGGATGGGGTTAAGGGACCATGAGAGGTCTTTTGTTATATGGACTCCCAGTAATTTGATGTTGTTGACTCTCCATCTCCTCACCATTTATGTGGAGAGGGGTCTCTTTGGGTCTTCGTGGATCTGATGATATCCTTGGTTCTTGTGGCGTTCAGGACCAGATTATTGTTCGAACGCCACTCGGTCAGATTTTGAACCTCCTCTCTGTGGTCCGTCTCCTCGTTGGATATCAGTCCTACTAGAGTAGTGTCGTCAGCAAACTTCACCATGGTGCTGATGTACCCAGACTGTGACGGCTGTTTTATTGCTCAATATTTATAAGCCCGCTATGTATTGTGCTGTAATCCTGTCAGGCTATCTGTGGAAAGACAAAGGCTGCACAGCTCTTGTCAGTGAGGTCCTTGTCTTTTATTCATTTCACACAGCTGTCTTGACATGTGCTGGAATTTCACTGTGTCCACTTCCACTTCCAGTGTCACCTCTGTGACATGGTGCATGATGGGAAATGTGCTTATCTTTCAGGCTCCTTGGCTGACCTCAGGAGCCTGCCCAGGCCATTCCTCCTGCCAGTCCTTTGGTGCCAACACAAGCCGTAGAACACTGCATTAAAAACACCGTCATCTCATCTCACTGCATGTAGTCTAGCTATCCCTTCACTTGTTAGCGGGATACAGACAGAAAAGCAGTGGAAATATGGGCGTTATTCCCCCCTCTACCTGTTTCAGGGCACAGCGACATCATGTTGGGAACATGGTGGAATATAGGCCAAGGCGACGCCTACCCGTAATGCTGTCAGACTGGTTGAAACCCATTTAGTGGTCAAGTGGAGCTGAAGCAATGTTTCCCATGTTTTCCTGGACTGGGATCTGGTCCATTTTAATTCCATCCATCCATCCAATCATGGTCAAACCGTTCATCTGAAGCTGGGTCACGGGGTCATGCTGGAGACTATCCCAGTGCTCATGGGGTGAAAACCTGGACAGGTCACCATTCCATTGCAGAGCTTGCGCAGTTAGCGGTTCAGTGTCTTGCTCGAGGAGAATTTTATCATGCTTTCTCCGGAGGTGGGTGGGGGTGGGGTGTCAAACCACCAATCTTCCGCTTACTAGATGACCTCCCTTCTTCCTGAGCTATGTTCCCCTATGTTGTTTTCCACTGTCCCTTAAGGCCACACCACACAGGAGCAGGCTGGTTTCACCAGTGGTCGATGTCATCATGTCATTTCAACTGACAGCATGAAAACTGAAAACATATCAGTGCAAATGGGGTCGATGTCAATATCAGTAGTAATCCCTGACAGTAGGAGAGTATTTATAGCTGTTTGCTGTGTTGGACAGATTGCGGGGTGATGCGTTTAACAGATTGTATGTTGGGGATGTTATGGAGGTTGGAAGGCTTCTGGGAAAATGTCTCAGCCTGGTGCTGCTTTGGGTTTGGGTAAGGCTACAGAGGACACGCTCAGATGGGAGGTGAATGGAGCCGGAGCTGCAAGTGGTGGAGGGGGCTTTGAGAGAAAGAGCTTTTAGGGTCGGGTCATCTTCAGGGTGAGCTCCTCATCGGCTCTCCCCATGTCTGCCAGATTCAGCCATCAGAGAAATAAAAAACCCCTATGCAGCCTACGGGATGAGAACCTAACAGGATCCTTTTAAACACACTCTCAGCATGGCAGGTTTGGTTCCAGACATGACCACAGTGAATGTGTCTGCTGTTTCAGCTGAGGCATCTCACTGCCCGGGGTTGAAATGTGTACACCCATCCAAGCACACACAACCCTCATTTCTGCCACATGATCCCTTTGCTGTGCATCAGTGCAGAGCCTTGCAATATGTTTTGCTTTGCTAGCTGCGATCCGTGTGCTGCTTGGCTTTGTGAGCATAAGACATCACGGCCTATGTCCTACGTGTCTGTCGGAGATAGCCGTCTGTCGCTCGTGCCACGCGTGGCAGCACGGTCGGTGCAGATCCAGACTGTGTCCCTATGTTACCTGCAGTGCTGCTGAACCCCAAAGGCCTATGCTCAGCTTAGCGCTATTAATCACACTAGCTGTCTTCAATTTCCCTTTCAAAGACCTGGTTTCTCTTGTGCCTTGTTTCGCCCATGCCTTGGTAGAAGAGGTGCATCACCACTAGAAGCCAGAAGAAACACGAGACACCTTGAGAGCGTTACTCATTAACTCGTCCACTGGCTCATCACTCTGAATTAAGCCTTCTGGTGGTGCACCTTTGCTCTGTCTGTTTAAATCACTGCTAATAATCAGGATGGACTGGACTCCACTCTCAATCTGCTCATCTGAAGTGGCGATGACTCAGTTCCACACTGCACTAAGCCGGTGTGTCCTCTGTTAGGACAGAGAAAGAGAAAGTCTTCCTCTGCACCACTGTGCTTCACCAGCTCTCCTGTTCACCTGTATGTAGTCTATCTTTGTGTCTGGATCTGAAGACTGGTGTTGTCACTCTGTGTGAAGCACCTCTGAGCGCTATGAAACCAGAGTAGCAATCCATGCATGTGAGAACCCAAACAGCCATTAAACCGACTGTGATTATGCTACGATTAAGGTATGAACAAGTCTTTCAGCTTATTAAGAGAGTGACCTTTAGCACTGGAGTGGAGTGACACATTTCCGTCGTCCCCGCTACGTTCTTGTTTTATAAATGAGCACCCTCTCTGGTGCTGGCCCGGGTGGCTGGCAGCCATCCGTGTTGTTTATTGCATGCTGAGCTCACTGGTGTGTGGGGAAACTGAGCTCATAAATTTGCTAATGGTGTATCAGTGACTGGCTTTTGGTGAGATTTGTCCAAACCCCCAACACTCTTCTGCATATCATGTGGACTAAATGAGCGTCTCTTTTCTTCACAGGCCTTTTTTTTTTTTTATTGCAGATCTTATTCACATTTCCTGCCAATGACAACAGCCGCCTGCAGTCTTGCAGGAAATTGCAGCAGCATCATCTAATGCTCTGTTTCCACTGAGAGCGGGAGGTCGCACTCTCTGTCTGCCAGCTTCATGCCTCGTCCCAGCTCAGCTCCTTAGTCATGACATTAAAAAGAAACGACTGCCTTCCTCTTACACAAGAGATGTGCCTGCGGCTCCCTGGCTCGGTGGCACTATTGACACTCATATGCTCATAAGGTACAGGCAGAAGGGACATTTTCAGCATATCAGAGTGTCGCCTCAGAGTTTATGCAGAGGCATTACCAGCATCAGAGACTTGGGAGAGGAGGAGTGCTTCATCTCCCGTTTATGTCTTCATCTGCACCTCAACATGAGTCGTCTGTGCTTTTATGGTGGTCCCCAACACTCTCCTCTACTCGATGGAGACCAGAAGCAGAAGAAGAAGAAGAAGAAGAAAAAGAAGAAGAAGATTTGTTTATCATTCTGTTCTCTGCTTTTAACCCATCCTATCATATAGGAGCAGGTCAGTAGCTCAGTGGTAGGCTGTTGCTTTGGGAAGTG
Organism: Regalecus glesne; assembly: GCA_900302585.1. Lineage (NCBI taxonomy): Eukaryota > Metazoa > Chordata > Actinopteri > Lampriformes > Regalecidae > Regalecus > Regalecus glesne. The sequence goes on along the minus strand of OMLC01047751.1, from coordinate 998 downwards.
ATAAGCCAGAGGCTGTAGGTTTGAACCCACTGCTGGGTGTCAGGAAGGGCATCCACCTTTAACCCCTTAAGCTCCATCTAAGTCCGTGTCCACCCTCACAACATGAGGAGTAATCATGACACATAAAATGGACCTGTCATTCTGTGGGAGTAGGGGGCAGCCGTTGTACCCGGGGAGTAGTTCAGTAGGGTTCAGTGTCTTGCTGAAAGACACTTTGACACACTTTAGGCGGGCCATTACCTGATGACCGCTGGACCTCCTGAGTTGAGCTGCTCCTTGTTCTTGTTCCTCTCGTGGTGTGCGCGCTCTTTGTGGTTGATGTGGAGGCCTAATGGTGGCATGTTTTATTCAGTGGCTATCTCCCTGCGCTGCTGCCTGACGCAGGCGGCATGAATGGAGAATACGTCGCAGACTCTGTCAGGTGAGATAGCATCTCATATGGCAATTAGAGAGGTGGTTTGTTAACTGTCTGGTCTCAATAGAAATGTGTTCTCCAGATATGCGATATCTCCGTCGCCAGCCTCCCCTTTCCCCTGTCACGGATGCCTTTGGCCACTTTGAATAGAAATGATACTTATGGAGCTTTGACACACAGGCATGCAATCCTGCAAACTGATCGAAAGTCTTCTCATTTCTTCTCCATAGTCACTGTATGTGTGTCTCTCCACACTGTCAATCATGCAAACCCTTGATTCCTTATCCAGGCCACCCCCCCTTCTTCTTCTTCCTGCTGTGTAAACCACCCGGCCTGTCTCATTGTGCTGACAATTCTGTCTAATAACCACCGTCTGAGACAATAACACAAATTAGATTTCAAAAACCCAGTGTGACTCTCATTTCAATCAGGGCACCTAATTAGGTTACTATCTCTCAGCTGAGCTCTGCGGGATATGAGTGGAGGGGAGCCTGGTGCCGCTGTCTTGGATTGTGGGAAAACACTGAACCAGGGTGTTGGTTGAGGAGATGTGAAGACGTAGAGACAGGCAGATTCCCGAGCA
>OMLC01047748.1:0-14681 GCA_900302585.1 Regalecus glesne | reverse complement strand
TACACTCAGGTTTGTAAAACGATTCTGGTCACTGTACGCAAGGTGTAAATATTTGGATGTAAATATTCTTTATCCCATGTATTGTTAGGTCACTAGTAATGTTCACTCCCTAACATGGTCCCACTGAATAAAAAATAAAAATAATTATATATATATATATATATATATATAATACACACACACACACACACAAGTGTGTTTGTGTGTTTTCTGTAATTCTTTTGTGCTGTAGAGTTGAACTCAAATCTGGCACAGCCCTGCCCAACTGCCCTTAATTTCAATTAGCCTAATGGAGAAAAATAGTTTGCTTTAGAAAAGATTTCCCTTCGGGTTTGATAGTTTTACCGAGGATTTATCGCTTTAATTATAAATAATGACTTTGGGTCTTCTGAATATCAATTTGGTGTAACTGGCTTACATAAGCAGGTTGTCATCTCTCTTGGGATGAGAGACTCTTCTTGAGTCTGCTTTCTTTACGCTCTCCAAGAAACAATACATTCCAAATACACACAGTAAAAGGCAATGTCCCTCTAACATAAACTATGTTTCACATTTCCTAAGCTCCTAATCTACACATTGACCTTGAATGGCAGATCACTTTAAAGAATACTTTGATCTAAGCAGTAAGTCTTAGTGAGTTCATGGTTCATTATGATCCCAAAGATCCTGTTTGGACATTTCTTATTGAAGAATGACCTTAGGAAATACTTAAATTCCAACATAAACATGTCCATTAGGCAACAAGTGAACAAAAAATCAGCAATAGATATTGGGATTCTTTGTAAAACAGCTGCCAGGGGCTGCTGAGTGATATTGTTGCTCAAGAGATGGTGAGCCCATTTGCTGAATAAATTGTTTGAGGCACAAGGTCCAACAAACAGCCCCCTGGACTGGGCTATAACCGAGTGTCCTTCAATCTCTGACTCTGTTTATTCATTTGTAAACAGACTTGGCGGATAGTCGTTGAGCGTTGACAGCTGCTCACCCCCAGCTGAGATGTATAACGCGTTACATAAACTCTGGGTTGTAACATTCACAACACCTGAGAAAGATGTTCATTACAGCCTCAGGGCTTTTCTTTAAATGCTTATTCAGTCTTCACAGGAGTCTTTAAAAGGTGTTCACTGTGATAACTATGTCATTAGTGGCATGATATTGGCTAGTGTGCAGAAATTTCAAACTAGAAGTTCTCTTGGTGAATTTGTCTGGACTCTTCTCATTTGATGTTTATTTGGTCTGGCTTGTTATGCAACCTATTTCAACAAAAATGCAAGATCAAGGATTCCAGCCATATGTCCACGTCTCCATCCCTCCCATATTTTACTTGGATTGTTATCTTTGCAAGATGTCAAGAGGAAGAATCGATCATTACATGATGACACAACCCTACAGGAGGCTGTTGGCCCTCTTGATATTGCTTATTTGATTTCAATTCAAACTCAAAAGAACTGACATAACTATTTAAATCTTGATTGCAGGATGTGACGATTTGTCGTCTATTTTTTGTGTATTTTCAAGCTAAAAATGGTTCCTTAGAATATTACAAACATTGAAATAACACAACACTTAAAACTAAGCTTGGATGTGCAACAAAAGTTGAAAAACCCTCATGTGCCAAACTCTCTAAGAATATGTTTACAAATGCAGCTATTCTAAGGTTTCACTTACCATGGCTTTAAGTTTCCAGTTTAGTTATGCTATGTAAAACTCATGAAAGACTAGATCTATATAAAGTATTTAAAAATGAGATGAGTGTACAGAGAACTTAAATGTATATAAAACATTTTATAAGTATTATTTTTGATTCAGGGGATAAACTGATGGAGATCCTCACTATAATCTGTGTATTGTCAGAGGAAAAAGCATTTTCATCCCATAAAGTCTGATCTTTTGTCACCAGACTCTTCACATGCCTTCCACCTGGCAAGACCAAAAGCTAAGCATTGAATGCCATTTGAAAAAAAATTTGAAAGATATCCAGCTTAATACCTGCCCATTAGCCCCTGTTAATCTTTTGATAACTCAATCTTTGTCATCTCTTTAAAATTGAGCTTGATAAGTTTGGTGGTGGAGAGAAACTTCGAAGACGCAGCACTGTGTTGTTGTTTTTTTGCTGAGGTATTATTCCCCCTGCGAGCGTGACTGTGTGTGTTTCTTCAGCTACTGGATGGGGTAACCCCAGTCACTAGCCTCCTCAACACCTGTGTTTACTTTGGGGCCTCGGCCCCCATGACCCAGCAGCAATCCTTCACTCACTCAGAGGACGGAGTGAGCTCCCAGCCTCCAAAATATGTGCTGTCCCTGCAGTTTTACTGCTCTGTGACTCCTCTAAGACTTTCAAAATGGGGCACAGGCCAAAGAACCAGTATAAATTACATTCCTCCTTCAAATTCTGTTATATTTTGAACATTCAGATCCTGTTCTGTATTATTGTAATTTTAAGTGAGGCATGGAGCCGAGATGGGCTGGTTTTCTCAGCACTAGTTGCTGCTTGCAGCTTAGTTGAATGAATGTTGGCTTGGACTGAATGTTAAAGTGGAATTTAGATTAACTTGCCTAGTTTCACAGAACAAAATGAGATCAGTGACTCTAAAAGTTAACTAGTTCATTAGGTAAATAATCAGGTGTACATCCAGAAGTTTCTAGACCCTACCCCTTGTCAAGGTGGGAAAATGTTGGTTAGGAAAGGGAATGACTGTGGGTCACATCTCCAATGATCACTGACATTAAGGTGCTCTTTATCAAGGCTTGTTACATCCAGTTACACTAAATAACCTTGCTCAATGACAAACTATACAAGACTAGTTGTACTGAGGCGCTCATTGTCCTGAATGTATGTTGTAGCATATAAAGTGAGGCAGGCTGGTGCTGGAAGAAGGCATTCATTCATACTTAGCAAACATGTTTTAGTGGTTAAATAATTTTTTAACATTAATGTGAGAGCAGCAAAGCTTGAAACATTCCACCTTTGACTTGATGCATGCTCAATAATCCAGGTATGGAAATTACAAAAAAAGAGGTGAATCGGTTCAACTGGATCAGAAGTTTATTTGGAAACGTTTCGTCACTCACCAGGTGACTTCTTCAGACTGAAGAAGTCACCTGATTCACCTCTTTTTTGGGATTCCACCTTTGAATGAACACATCTAGTGAAATTTCCCTTGCTTACCCACATTTATCTGCATTTGATAGAGCTTCAGCTTAATAAATATGATGGAAATACTACTACTACTGCTACTACTACTATTTCTATTACTGCTACTGCTACTACTACTACTACTACTACTTCTATCACTGCTACTACTACTACTACTTCTATTACTGCTAGTACTACTACTACTACTAATAATAATAATACTGCCACTACTGCTACTACTACTACTACTTCTATTACTAATAATGCTACCACTACTACTCCTACTACTCCTACTGCTCCTTTTGACTGCTTCTCATCACAGCAGGTCATCCATCTCCATCTCTTCCTGTCCGTTCCAGTGACAAGAATATGCACCACTTTCTGTTTTGACTGCAACCAAGAAAATGTTCCTTTATAACTTTCAAAATTTTTTGATTATAAAATTATTTTAATAAATGGTAAATTGATATATTCTTATATAATGCTTTTCTAGTATAACGATCACTTGAGATGCTTTACAATGTATGCCTCACATTTGTCAAGCATGGGAGATTAAGGCTGGATGCCCTTTTCCCTGACATCCCAGAGTGGGGATTTAGTCCACTACACCCAAGTTGGAGGTGAGGACTCTGTCACTGAGCCACTGCAGCCCCAATCACTTTTAACCATGTCACTGCCTGTCAATCATAGACATGAGTATTATATTTACCCAGTTTATTATATTGTGAAAATAAGGAGAAGAAATTATTATTTCATGGTGCATCCAGTGTTCCCCCAGTTCTCCTGTGCTAAGATCAATAGACTGACTGGCAACATAAGACCAATTCTGTGTTTATTTTCAAGACTAATGCTCTTTGCCTACCTGATCCAAGTCAACCAAGCACATGCATGCTTGGTTGACTCGCATCTAATTTGGCTACAGTCAGGTAGCAACAGTGACTAGCATAGGTCAATAAGCAGGAGTTAGGATCGTGCTAAGGATTTTACAGGGAGAGCCCAGAGAGGTGGAGGTATGCACTGGAGAGAAGGGGAATGAAAGTCAGTAGGAGCAAGATGTCATACACATGTGTGAATGAAAAGGGGGACAGCAGAATAGTGAGGATGGCAGGAGAAAGGTGGCGAAGGTGGATGAGTTTAAATACTTTTGGTCAATTGTTCAAACTAATGTGGAGTGCAGAAGAGGAGTGAAGTCAAGAGTCCAGGCAGGGTAGAAATTAGCCTGGTGGTTACATCTGGTGTATTTACATTTTAAATGCTTGTTAATATGCACTGTCCCTATAAATGAGATTATTATCATTATTGTTATTATTATTATCATTATTATTCACTGTGGCAGGAGCAGTTGACAGTAGTAGTAGTAGTAGTAGTAGTAGTATCAAAAAGTATCAGTTGTTGTAGAGGCTGTCTTTCTGTTTTGTCGATTTTAACATTTCAATCTTGTATCCAAGCTGTCAAATTTCGAAGGAACCACCTTGTAAAAGAGAGAAGAGGGGGTGTTAACGAGTTTTTGCCCTCATATACCTTATTAGATAACAACAACAAAAAAGGAACAAGTCCTTTTGGCTCTTATTTGATCTGAACTGTAAATTTTATCGATAGCGGCTTAGAGGTTTACCATGAATTGTTTGCTGCCCTCAGGAATGTGGGTTTTTTTTTTGTGGACTTGTTCAGTATTTTGCACAGTAAATCCTGGACCATGTCCATAGCTCTGTTGCTGGTGCAGCACTGTTAACTGTACAAAACATTAGTGCCAATGTTTTGTCAGGTGCAGAGATATCGGTACATGCCAAAACCATGTTTCACTGAAAACCAGCCAACCTAAGCGTAAAAAGCTGTCATAATATGATACAAAATTATTCAAATCTGATATAATTACTATTACACTGAATGTGGGCTCTGCAAGTGTGATTAACTCGCAAAATCTGAAAGCTTCATGATTTGTTCATTGCTGTTTCATTTAGAATAACAAAGCTGTCTTGCACTAACTTGTATCAAAAGTATCAAGTATAATTTAACATTAAGCAGTTTTTGAGTCTTCAGGAGTGTGCTGGTCTCTTCGCAGCCTTTGGAATTGGCTTTGTGGTTACCATGTTGTAGACTTAAGTCTGGCCCGTGACTTCTACCCTCATGTGTTGCGTCTCTTCCTCTAAATGTTGTTCAAGGGGGTAAAAAAGGCAGAAGACCAGCCTGGTGTAAAGAAACAATTTTGAAACTTTGTTTTTGGCAAAACGACAGAAGTCATATTTTCCTCTTGACAAACCTCTAGCTTGAATTGTAATCCACATATGTTTCTATTTTCATAGGTCAATTAAAGAAAAATCAACATCTGTGTCTCATATCATTTTTTCATGCTCTTTGCTTATTACGTTTTGATGTTCCAGATTCATTGTGATTAAAGTGTTTGTTTGTATAATTGATCATTCGGATATAGCTAATCCTAAACATGGTGCATTACTATCCCTGGTTGTGAGAAAACACACATAAAAGAGCAGTAACCCAAAGCTTGTTTTGGAAAAGGAGAATGCCCTCTGGTTGGTCTTAAAAAAGTTTGTCTCCTTTCAGCTTGATATAGAGTGTAGTTGACTCATGATTAATCAGAAAGAGATATGAAAGAGCAGATTGTTGCTAGAGTGTGTTACAATGTAAAAGGCTTCCATAAAGCATCTTGAAGACTTCATGTGCCCCCTTTTTTGGGGAGGGGGGAGCTAAAAGAAACATTTTGAACCATTTTAATGTTGTCTTTTCCAGGACACTGGCAAGTGCAGGAAAAGAACTCGCAGATAACTTCCTGAGAGCCCTGGCAGAGCGAGAGGAGGCCAACCGCAGTGGGAAAATGAATGTGAGTACATTATTACAACACTCCAATTGCTACGTAATGGGATTCCCCCCCAAATATTTCTGCAATTCCATTAGGACAGGAACAAAATCCATACTGTGTCAAGTAGAGTGAAAATGCCCGTTCCTCCCCTTCGTCCTCCCACCCCCCTCCAAATAACAAGCTGGACAGCTGCCTATCCTAAACTCCTCCACCACTAAGTCTTAACACCATCTCCCCCAGCAAGACCGAGAACTGAATTTTAACAAAAAGAACAACAGCTGGCATTGTATTATCCAGAATCAGAATAACCGTGCTAGCCTAGTACAGTAAATCTAGTGAAACTTGTCTGGGCAGTGTTGTTACACCGACATATTGACACATAGTGGTATAAGTAAATACTTGCACTCCTAGGACTGCACAACTTGACTTATACTGCAATTGGACAATGAAAGACATAAAATAAACAGGAGAACAATCTCCTCCCTGAATCAATAAGCAATTTATCACTTGCACACAATGTGGTATATAATGGTGTCTGAAGTGCAAGGGAACACCACAAGGTAGTTGCACAGAGTACAAAATGCATGATGGAGTCAAATCATCCCAGGGAGTGAACTTTCTGCATGGCACTTGGTCTAGTTGGTTAGCTAATATGCTTACATATGTAGCTAAGCTACCAGCAGTAAGCACAATGGTTGATTTATAATTTTTGTTAGAATATATGAACAAAGATTGAGCTAGCAACTCAAATATAATTCTGCCTCAGTGTCAAGGTTGCATGTTGCTTCATTTTTAATTTAACAGCTCAGAAATAACAATGAATGTGTATACCTTTGCTGTTAACAATCAGCCAATCTGTAATGTTGCATACATGGAAGTCTTAAGGGAACAAATCACCGCCATGGCTGCATCAATAGCTGTTGCCTGCAGTAAACATTGATTGTTTTTTTTTGTTTGTTCAACCTGGAATGACTATTTAGATATTTGTTCATAAAATGCATTGAATGTCTAGTGCTTTAAATAATGTTTTCAGGACGGCCCTAACCACAACACTTTCTACAATTACTGTATACACAGATGGAGGCCATTATGAAGCTATTTCAAAGGTCCTCCTGTTAGTTGAATGTGAAGTCACTAGCAAAGAGTAGTGCCAAGGTTGGGATGCCTGTCCACCAACAGATAATATCATTCTTATTAATTGCATAAACCTCAATACAAATCAAGATCTGTACTTGCCAAGCACTACTGATCTGAATTTACCATGGTCCTTAAAGCAGGATCTCATTCATAATTTGAAAACTGACATGCAACCTTTAATCAAGAATTTTGAAGGGTGAAACACACTACCATACATGTCTTGATGCATGCTCAATTGTGACACTACCATACACATATTTTACTGTACATGATACATAGATTAAGGTGTATTTTCAAAGGAATCTACAATGTATGCTTATTCAAAGATGACGAGTTATTCTGTCAATGAAGATTGGACTGGTTACATACTTTTGAATACATTCACCAGCTGTCCAACAAAGAATGGCATTTATTCTAGCGCCATCCATCTTAATTCTATTTTATACTCCCAGGACCAAAAGATGACAGATTGTGCATGGCATTGGTCCACGAGGACCACTAGCACCAATAGACTTCCAATCATTCACCTCTGAGGCAGTTGAGTTAAAAAAAGGGTTTTGTTTGACCTTCCCTCACCTGTCCCTATGGGATTTACAATTGTAAGATCATATAAAGTGCATGGAAAGGGGGAGTAGAGGTATTGAGACCAGAACCAGCTTTTTCCCACGGACTATTGACTGTGTAAACAGCCATGCAGAAGCCCTCTCACTGATTCTTTAGCCCCTCATAACTTCAGACGGTAGTAAGACATGGCTACAGCTTGTTATTTTCAAAGAAACTTCTATATGTGAAAAGACAAGAAGTGACTAAGACCTCCACCTGTGTATAGAAATAAGGGCAAAAAGAGTAAAGGAACAAAGTCTAGATTTGTGAATCGGCAAAAAATCTGTGCTGACATTAACTTTCCTCCTTTAAAAAATCCCAAGTAAAAAAAGTATTCTACAGTAGTTCCTCTGAGGAAAAATTGTTTTCTGGAACAATGTTTATTTTTCTTCAAGCCCCTCTTGGTTTAGAGTTGAGCCCATGTTTGAGCACTTGATACCTCTTTTCTTTGAAATTGTTTAAGTAACTGGTAATCTTACTATAGTTTGATGAAGTTTGACCTCTCTGGTATGTTTACCCAACTCAAATGTATTCCAATCAACATTGGCCATGTCTGGGCCTATAAAAACATTTAATATATGTAGATTAATATATATATTCTGGTTTCAGAAAATTATTTGCACTTTTGATATATGAATGAATATGATTCAGTAGCTCAGTAGTAGAGTGCACATGTTGGTATATGATGAGCAGACATCGCGGGTTTGATCCCACCACAGGGTGTTTGGAAGACCATTCAACCTTAATCCTCACTGCTAATCCATCTAGGTCCATGTCAGCCCCCACAACGTGGGGATTATCCGTGACACATAAAATGGACCTTTTTCTAATTCATCTGATTACTATTTAGTGCTCTATTGTCGCAAATTATTTTCTGTTGCTTCAGAAATATTACAGGATTATGAATTTATAGATTATTTTGGTAATGTGGGGTTGGCATGGCTCACCTGGTGATCGGAAGGTTGCAGGTTTGATCCACGGTCCTGCAGAGAAGCGTGTCGAGGTGTCCTTGAGCAAGACACTGTTCCCCTAACTGCTTTGCCCAGTGATAGACTGGTGACCTGTACAGGGTGTACCCCGCCTTTCGCCCAATGAGAACGGAGATAGGCTCCAGTTCCCCTGCGACCCGATTTCGGATAAGCGGTTGACAATGGATGGATGGATTTTGGTAATGTAAACCTACATCCATTCATGAGTGATTGTCTGCGTTTGAATAAGGCTTTTTCCCATTTTTGCGTAACTTCTGCTTACTTCTGCTGAAATGTCCAAAAGATAGAGAAAAAACAGCTACTTTATTTGCCATTCATCTTTCTGTGTCTCTTTGGTATCCAGAATGATGAACAATTCTTTGATCTATTTAAACTAGCATTGTTCTCTTAATTGCCATGGATGACACTTAATTTGTATTTCAGTTAATCCACCTTTTGCTTAAATGTCTTTTGTCTACTTGACTTATTTTAGTGTTTGTTTCAAGCAGTTTGCAGACAGGTCTTTTTTACCCTCTATTTGTATTTTACTAAATTACCTAATTTGCATTCCCCTCACTTCTGTTTCAACTTTTAAAAAATGTTACAAAAAATGGTTCCTCTGCACCTGATCGAAACACATACAGTTGAGATTTAATGATGTCTCCCGAGGGTATGGCAGTTATATAACTGTTTCTGGCTAACAGTTAAAATCCCACTTAGGAATTCCACCTTTAAAAAGACAGAAGTGGATAGTGAAGGGAATGCCTCACACAGTAACTGAGCTGTTCAGTGGCCAACTATAAAAGATTGGTCTTTGTTGGCAGATCAAAGAAATAAGCCTGTGTGTGTGTGTGAAGAGGGATTTTGCTAAAATAGGTTTTCTTTTGCTAAGTGAAGGTATTTCGTTTCTTTTTCTCTCTCTACTTATTCCTGTCTTATTTGGCATTTTCAATTCACTGTACTCTTGGGTCCCACTAATGCATGACCCTTATGGTAGTTTGGGAGGGTGAAGACCTTCATGTGCCTTCTGCAATAGCTGTGGAGCTCAGCACTACTATGCGTTTCAGTCTTGATCAGGATCATCTCTATATGGAGTTTCGATATTCTCACCATGTGTACATGGGTCTTTGTTGGATACTCTGTATTATGAGCTGTAGCAAGAATAGAAAGTGGGTTGAGAAGAGCCTGGAGAAGTGGAGGCATGCTCTTGAGAGAGGAGGAATGAAAATCAGTTGGAGCAAGACGGAATACATATGTGTTAACGAGAGGGAGGAGAACGTGAGGATGCAAGGAGGAGAGCTGAGGAAGGTGGATGAGTTTAAAGGCTTGGAGTCAACTGTTCAAAGTAGTGGGGAGTGTGCAGGTAGGGTGGAGAGGGTGGAGAAGAGTGTCAGGGGGGATTTGTGACAGAAGAGTACCAGCAAGACTGAAAGGGAAGGTTTACAAGCTGGTGGTTAGACTAGCTATGTTTTATGGTTTGGAGACAGTAGCACAGACAAAAAGACAGGAGGAGATGGAGCTGGAGGTGGCAGAGTTAAAGATTCTGAGATTTACTTTGGGACATGATTAGGAACCAGTTTAATAGAGGAACAGCTCAGGTTGGATGGTTTGAGACGGACCAAGAGAGGTAAGACTGAGATGGTTTGGATATGTGTGGAGGAGAGATGCAGGTATACTGGTAGAAGGATGCTGAAAATGGAGCTGCCGGGCAAGAGAAGAGGAAGAACAAAGAGGAGGTTTATGATGTGGTGAGGGAGGACATGGAGGTGGCTGGTGTGACAGAGGAAGATGAAAAGAACAGGAAGAGATGGAGAGGGATGAGCCACTGTGGCAACCCCTAATGGGAATACCTGAAAGTAGTAGTAGTAGTTGTATTGGTAGCTCTGATTTACAGTGTTAGGTATCAGATATTCTGCTGTTGCACTTGACCATAATGCTAAGCTCAGAACCTGGGATTCATCTCCAGGTGATGCAGTGTGGCTGAGGATGAATTTCCCCATGGAGATGAAAGAAGTTTGAATAATGAGCTATCTACCAATAGCTGTGTGCTCCACTTTCTATTGCAGTCCTTTGTTATAATGGTGAGATGGAATGCAAACTCTATCCCCTGATGTCCAACCAAAGGCAACAACATAATGTGAGCTAAAAACCTCAATGATTGGATGCTGCGCCATGAGTGCCCTGAGGAAATAAAATTGGATTAAAAAAATAGGGATGATTACCAGTCTGCTAGACAAACTCAACAGTAAAATGTACCTTGTACTCAGCTGCTACTGACCCCCTACAAATCAACGTAAGTTGGTAACATGGAATCAAGTGATAGTTAATAGATTTTCATCATCATTAGCATTCTTTTGTCACATGGGAAATAAAAATGAGTTGTCTGTTTGTATTTTCAGTATGGATGAGTGGTGGCTATTTTTTTTTTCCTGCAAAGGATCAAGATCCTTCTTGATGTCTGTCTTGAGAAAACATGATTTAGAAGGCCCTCCCACTTTGTCTTCATGAAAGAGCCCGCTTACCTTCAGTTAATCTTTGATACGGTCCAATAATAAGACCACCCAGTAGAGTTCAATGGCCATTTGAGCTATCCTAACCCTAACACATGACTCCTGAGAGAGCACAACTGGAAGCAGTATGAACACCCTCATTTCTCTCCCCAAACTCGAGGATAAGTCAGCTGCTAAGATGTCCCTTGTGTCCCTGAAGTCCATTTCCATTTTCTGCTATACAGTCATTGAAAAACAGCTTTGATTTTACTCTTTGTCATTGACTTCTATGTGTTTTAAGTTCATCCAGCATTCATTACCCTCTCTGGCATTTCCACCATAAAGGGCCTTATGTATAGAACAACCAGGAAACGGAAATTTTAAACAGGCTGGCTTTTTAAGTTATTGACTTAAGTGGTAAACAATAAATCTTGTTTTTTTTCTTTTGCCAAATGTTCTGAGGGTCAAAACTCCTAGCAAACATGATTTACATTGTTAGTACTATTTCAGGTTTAGTCTTTAAACCTGTCCGACGTGCACCAAGTCAGTCCTCACCAACATGGTCTAAAGTATCAGCAGAGCTAATTGGTCATGAGGGACTCATCATTGTTGTGAGTGATTCTAAGGGGCACAGAACACCATCCATTTCAGGCACACAAAAGAAGAGGAAAAGAAAATAGTCAGAGTTGAGTTATGGGCTTTCATACAAACACATGATCTATTCTGTGTCATCCTCCGTTTCATTCATCAGGAGGGTCACTGTTTCATCCCCCTTTCATGTCATATTCGCCCTTTCAAGTCGGGCTGAAATTACAACTGTTAGTTAATACATTCTCAGGTTGGTCTATATACCTTCTCTATCTGGCATCAAACAGCACCAGAAAAGATTGATTGCAGAGTTGACTCTTAATAAACAGCTCATCTTCCCTTTGTGTACAGTCCCTGCACCCCCCTTGTTTTCCCTCCTTACCTTAGGATGAAGACAAAAACAAGCTTACATTATATAGGAAGCTAAGAAAGCCCAGGGCTTGCTTGCCTCCCAGTGTTTTCAGTAAATGATACCTTTAGGTACTAATAACTATCTGTAACTGTAATGTTGTTTTTTTTTGTTTTTTTATGGTCTTAGTGTTGGTATTTGGGAATTGCTGCTATATCACTGCTGAGCCTTGCACCATCTTTCTGATCAGATGAGCTATCGTTCAATGAGCTTTTTTCCCTCTCTTCTGGCCCCTGTTGCAAAACCTCTGCGCTTGCCAAAAGTCACTGGCAAACAAAAGGTGCACCTGGGCAGCTTTGGCTTTATTTGCACTGGGGAAGAAGTTACGTTTTGTTTTTTCTCTTTTCCTTTTTTATCAAATCCAGGTCACACCTGTGCTGGATGCCTCAGGGTGTCCATTGCTGGAGGTTCACATCTGACGTTTTAGGTGTTCTGCCACCACCCACCCACACCCAGCTAGTTCACAGTTGTTTGTTGAAAGGCTGTCATGGTATCAGTGTGAGGCTACACCATTAAACTAAAGCCTAATTAGCTGGCTAAGTGACAATATGTTGCCAATTTGAATTTGAAACAATGTAGTATAAGAAAAGTTCTCCAACCTGGCCTACAAATGTTTTCCATAATTTTATATCCAACATACACACATAAGTTCAACATGCATCTGCTATAATATTGAGTATTTCTTAAAAGTCTCTTCTTTTTAAAGTGTGTGTGTAGATTCATGGAAAGTTAGTGTGTTGTAAGTTAAGTGGGCTTTAAAAAAACCCACATAACTTTTAACTATGCATTTCAAGTTTAGATTCGGTCTCCTGTTAATAGAAATGAATGCATAGTTATTTGACCAAGTACGCATCATTTATTTGCTTATTGTAGGCCCTGAAGAAACTATAAATGTGTTATTTTATTAAAATGAAAAACTTGTAATTGCAAATGTAAACTTATTTTCATCAATTAGAAGAAAAAAGAAGAAACTTTTAAAGCAATATCTATTCTAGATCCAGTGCTGCAAACATTCTGCAAATTGCTCAAATAGATTGAACCAAAGCACACTTATTTGAAAAACACCTGAACCATGTCACGCCTGTCCCAGGTAAAAACACAGCTTCCATGAGTTGTGTAGAAATCATTTTATTTTGTTAATAAATGATCTTCAAGTAGGGGTGGATGTGTAGCATATCCTGAAATTATATATTCATTGCCTCCAAGACTCGAATGAAAAATGTTTTTCTCGCTTAATTTCCAAAGTCATCACTCAGATGAGAGGGGACTTATTCATTGAATACAATGAAACTGGAAAACTCCCTTGCCACAAAGAGTCAAGGAATATGTTTGCTCTGGGCTCATTCTCAAGCAACAAAGGTAGCACAGCAGTCAGTTTACTGTGCACCTACTGAGGGACTGATTCAGTGAGGAATCCCGTTACACCTGTCAAATTTCACACACTGGGAAAAAGATGTTCTCTCTTTCTTGCCAAGAGATGTTTTCATATCAGTGAAATGTAACGGAGAACTTTTTTTTGTGTAGCGGCTTAAAAAGCATCCTTTTGGCCTGTGAAAAGTTGTTCCATTCTGCCCTATGGAGAGGAGAGTTCTAGGCCTTGTGCACATCTATTTGCTACCATTGTGAGACACATTGTGTCTTAAAAAAAAATCAACGCTCCAGGATCACAAAAATGTCTTTTTTTTAAAGTGCCAAGCACTCAAGCTTAACGTTCTTTGAACCCACTACAAGGAGAAGTTAACATCATCATGAAACTATGGTCCTTCAAAATGAATTGGGTATGTTAGTTTGTCCCAAGATGATTAGTTGAGTACTCTGTAAAATGATCAAACATGAGGCTCAGCAAGCAAAGAGGAAATAATGATATTGACCACTCTGATTCTCAAACTTCAGTCTTTTATCCATCCCCCACTTAAATGCAAAACAGAAGGTGGCCATGCATTTGCAGTTTTAGCCTTAAATCTCTGGAATAATCTTCCCAAATCCTTTAGATTAGCAGGATCTTTGGATTTTTTTTAAAGCAGCTTCACAAACCGTCCTTTTTGAGCAAGCCTTTTTATTGACCTGTTGTGGTTGGTTCTTAGCTTGGTCTGTTTCTTTCTGTGGCATGTTTGATTTTCATGGCATCAATGTTATGAATTTACTCTTATTTGCTATGATTGCATGTAAAGCACTTTATAACCACGGGTTTTGGAAATTGCTATATAAATAGACTTTTACTTGCCTACGATGTTTCAACATAATTGACTGGTGTATATAAAATATAAGTGTGGTTAGGTGTTCCCCTTTTATTTTTTGGACATTGTATTTGCCATCCATCCATGGAGGTTGTGGTATTTAGATGGTTTGCTTTTACTGAATCGCCCCATGCCCAGGGGGGACACCCCAGATAAATAGGGTATTTGTCTTTGGTCTGTGGACCCAGAAAGTTCTGTATTGATAAGCTCCTGTCGCTATAGATAATAAGGTGGTCAGTCATGCAGCTCAGAGATCAAGTATAGCATTGAAATTAAAGAGGAATTCCCAGCCCTAT
>OMLC01047745.1:0-10165 GCA_900302585.1 Regalecus glesne | reverse complement strand
TCAGCACTACATTGTATATAACAGAGCAATTAAAATGAAATACAAGTTCAAGAAGCAGAGAAGTGACACAATCTCAAAAAGGGCTGTCTTGCCATGCACCATCAGTGTTCTCTAAAATGCCATCGCAGGTCTTTTGCATCATCACCTTTAATAATTCATGATGACCACTATTTTAGTCTTGCCTCACACAGATGGGCCTTTGTAATGGTAAGATGACTTAATCATCATAGTTACAATTTAAACCCCCAAAGTCTTCCTTGGCACGTGTAAACCAGGAAGTCAGAACTATTTTTTAAACCACTGTAACAATTCTTATTCTGTCCTGACTGCTTGACTACAGAGCAGCATGCCTTACATTTACCTTATCCATTGAACAATTCTGCTATTTACTAGTGATGGCTGCAAACATTAAACTGTTCTTAGAACATATTACATATGGAACAATGAAATAGCTGGAGAGATTACACAGTTCATGATAAATAAATAAATAAATAAATAAATAAATAACTAATGCACATGAACATCTATTTCCCTGCACAGACTGTCAACGTTCCAACACAGAACCATTTCCAATGAGGATCTCACACTACTACGGACTCCCAAAGATTTACCTTTGTGGGGGTCAAAAGAAATCCTCTCATTGGCAAGACGTTTCCTCTGACACTCTATTGACATTTTTTCCCCGGAGAACACAAGGCCAGGAAGCATAAACACTGGCTGGCTAAGCGTGCTCTCGTTGAGATGTGGAGATGGGACCATTCCCCTATCAGATCTCCGTCATATTTCTCCGGCTGACTAGACTAAGCACAAGTCAGAGGTATGAGCCGATAAAGGGTGCCTTTCACACAGCAACAACACGTACCAGTGTGCTTATCGCCTCAATACCTAACATGCAATCACAAGGAGGACAGGAGGAAGATTGTTACATTTGGTGATTTGTTTTTTTTTCTCCTTTTTTTCCCTCCTTTTTGGGAATGATAAAGAATGGGGGAATCTGAGGAAGAAAACCCATCTCTGCAAGGCACGACATGAGGTGGTGAGGCAGGCCTAGATCTGTTACTCTATGTCTTAATGGAAATAAAGGCCTGCTGTTCCCAAGCATGTTTTGTTGTGCATATACCGAAATAAACACAAAGGTGCTATAGATAACAGATAGCTTCAAAAAAATGTTATCGCAAAACAAAACTAAAGGTATCTGAAATTCCCGAATGCATCCAGTGATTGCAAATGATGAGCATGGTTGCTTCAGATTTTTGCACTTTTTTATTGTTATTCTACACTAAAAGGAAAATGTTTTCCAGGTTCAGTAAATCATTTTTTTCATCTTAGTGAAACTGACAAAGGAAGATGGAAATGCATACAGTTTAATGCATATGGTTATCTAACCATATGCATTAAACTGTACGCATATCACATCATGTGATATCCATTACCAGAGATATTTAACATAACAGGGTCCATTGACATAAAATGTTCTCTGCTTCAGGCTAAATCTGAAAGTCATTCATGCACTGAGCCACGGCAGGCTTTGCTTCATCCCTTGCACCGTAATGTGCAGCAATTAAGAGAAACATATACGGTAAACTTTTAACGAGCCCTTTCTCCGGGATGAAAAGCAGTGTGTCGCAAAACACAGTAATAATATATTCATCCCTAGGTAAACAACGACGGTGAACAAAATGAAAGTGATAATTTCTCTCCCTTCGAGAATTCTCTTCTTTAATTCTGACAGTAAACTCGTGGCTGTTACGGGGTGTTAAGTAGGATTTAAAACTTGTCAGACAAGACATGTTTGAAATTGCTTTAAATAAGTGCACTGTGTTGCTGTCAACCAGAGGCTTAGAGGAAAATATCCCTACAATTGAGGCACTCATCTGGGCTCAGAGAGCTGCGCCCCGGCGACCGCGCCAAATTCCTCCTCCGGCTCGTTGACTCTTAGCACTGTAGGCCAGCACCCCCTGCTGGATGGAGGTGGAACGGCATGTATGAACCATGGCCGCAGAAAACTGTGTGGTGGGATCCATAGCTCCACACCTTGGATTTAGAAAATAGCTTGAATCAAGCATTGACAAAAACATATGAAGTGCATGAGAGAAATAAGATCATTTGTATTTCTGGTTTTCAGTGCAAGAATGTCTGTATTGGCGGGTTGTAATGAGGGAAGTGCATAACGTTGCCAGCATTGAATAAAAAGGAAATTATAAATACGGATGGGTAGATGGATACAGACAAAAACAAAACAAAATTTCTATATTTTGAACACAAATCAACAAAATAATTCCCAAATAATCTAACAAAAATTGTGTATTTGAAAGAGCAGGAGGAAGTTACCACGTATAATATAGATGGACACAAACAGACATACCACTTTTAGATATACTCCTTACAGATAGTCATAGTTACATAGAACTTCTTTCCTCAATTCTGTTCCTTAAACTATTGTGTGGGACAGCTTAGCCTATATTTCCAAGCTCTTTGTACAGTTGGGAACAGGATGTAGTATATAGCTCAACTACCTGAAATTTAAACTCAGACCAGCAGTTTCACCACCTCTAGATTAACTGACCAGACACTATGGATACCCTCACCACTATTCACATAAGGAGACACAATAGAAGCTTCATTCTTGAAACTGCAAATCTTTCAATTTTTTTGTACATTCTTTCACATGGGAACACTGCACTTAACCCTGTTTGCCCCCTGAATACTGCATGTGGAGGGTTTTTCACACACTCGTCTGTGTATCAAGCCCACAGTCTCTTTTCTTGCCAGCATAAGTATGAGATTGACTTTTTGCACTTACAACAGTTGGCGATCACAGCTCATGTCAGAGGAGACATTACCCCGCCAAGGCCTTTAGCATGTAAGGGCTCACTGTGAGCCCCCGTAGCAGGTTTTACTGAATCAGTGCTAAGTAGCGCATTAAGTTAAGGAAGCTGTTGTGTTGTTGATAACATAAATAAACAAGTGATGTGCTGAGGAGATGATGAAGTTGATTTGCGGATGCTGCTGGATTGATATTTAACTCTTCCAGGCGCCTAATGTGAAGATACAGATTTATTCTATCTGGCTGATTCTGTTGCCTATTTTTTGGCATTGAATTCAGTGAGGAGACTCAGTTAAAGTTTATCATCATGATAGAGTGGGCACTTTTTTCATCTGAAACCCAAGAATAAAACTGTGCACATGTATAAACAGGTATTACACAATTCATACCTGATGCAAAATGCCTTACTACCTGATGTCGCACTAAATGTCACAAAGATTTAAGATGTTTATTGTCACTCCAATTATAGAAGTGTACTTGTGACAACTCACACTGCATGCATCAGATACCACAAACAATAAATCATCTTTGTATGAAGAGAGTTGAAAAATGTGTTCAATGAGTGTAAGGTCAGGAATGGGATGAATGTATTCATGACAATGTCTAGTTGCATTAATCTGTAAGTAAGATTATAATATTCTGTATTTCTAACACAACGTATTCATAAACAACCTAATTCTATTTGCATAAAATTTACTTTTTTGTTTAATAATTTCCCCTCCCTGAATGAACAACCCATCATGCAGCAACAGTGCGCTGACATTACTTCATTAACCATAAATGTAAAAACACGGTTACTGGAAAATCAAACCTGTCCCGATAACCTGTCTTAAATGCATTAGGAGGCATTACATGCATTTCATGTGTAAGGGCGTGTTTATTGTGCAGAGTGAGTTTTAAGTGGGCTGCTCTGGTCTGTTTTCATGTTCTGTGAATGATGTGAACTTGAATTATGATGGCTTCTTGTAACATCAGCTTGAAGTTATGTTTCGAGCTTGTTATCATACAGAATGAGTTTTAGGTAGTAGGACTGCTAGTATGTGCTCGGTAATATATTTCATGTCGAGTGAGTTTTAGGTAGTGTGTGCGGTTAGTATGAGCTGAGTAGCATGCGGTAGGTAGAATGTTGTATTATCTAGAATGAGTTTTAGGTAGTACGGCTGCTGGTATGTGCTGGGTACTATATGTTATGTAGGGAGAGATTTAGGTAGTATGTGCTAAGTAATATGTAGTAGGTAGTATATTGTATGATGTAGAGATGAAAATCATCCTGGTAACTAAACCTGGCACATTTGAATTCAACTTTAAATGTTGATTAATATGCACTGCCCCTATTCAAATGTATTTTTAAACGCAGCAAAATACAGTTAAAAACCTACGTGCTAAACATGGCGGAGTAAAATAATTGTGCCTGTCTGCTCATGACAACCGATGTTCACGTTGATATCTCAATGCCTGCAAAATATTTGCATTTTCTGGCCCAAACCCACAGTAATTTCACCATCGCAACCCCTTGGGGAACCGGAAAAGGTGCCCTTTTTCTTTCAACCTGTGTGTACACGGCAGGCTCTGAGTAAGGACTGTGCATGGTTTACATGGACCAGTCAACAGCCATCTGCAGTGATATACAACAGGAATGGGAGGAATCCCCCCTCAGAGGATGTTGTCAAGTGCGTCGCACAACTTTCTTTGTCGCATCTGATATGTCGGCTCTGGTAGGACTAGTGTGTGTCATGAAAAGAGGAGGGGAGGAAGAATGAGGTTGTGACATGAAGGACTAAACCTCCACAGCACCTTGTCCTATGATCTGGCATGCTCTCCTGCCGCCAAGACGAGTCTTTATCATACAAAGGGATTAGATTGCCCAGTGTAAGTGCCTTCAAGTTATTAGCACCTTCTTATACAAAGTATAACAGCAAACCCAAAGACATTGATTGCAGGGAACAGTTCAAATATGATTTCCTTATAGCTATTAATATGTATGCCTTAAATAGAAGCACACCGCTAAGCAGCTTATGATATTATGAAAAGAATGTTCCCTCAGGGGCATAATATGCCAGCAGTGACAGTAAGGAGAGATTGGTATTTACCAAGATTGGCTGTACTTACGTCAAGCATTCTCAGAGCTTGTGGGAGGGAAGATGGGGCAGTGGCAACAGCTCGGTTTCGATAAGCACTTACCGTGAATAAAAGACAAGCATGAAAGTGAGGTTTAGCCTCTTTAAAGATTCCCGACCAAATGTAGAGGCAGATAGGGCAGGTGCCTTTGGTTCCGGACGTGATTAGCCGTCTGTGCAGCACTGTTCCCACAGAAATGAGACATAGCAGAGACATTGTCCAAGCTTGTCCAGGTGGGGGACCTGTCATCCCAAACCAGAGCTTAGCAGTGCAGCGCTTGGAGCTAAAGATTAGGACCCGGGAATTCAGATTCCTCTTCTTCTCTTTTTTTTCCCTTTCCTCAGTGAATGCTTAATTCAAAAACTGCATTTTTTTTTCCAGCTCCTTCCCTTTGCCTCATATCATCTCTCATTCTGCACCTATTTTATTCATCTGTACCTTCAGCCCTACATATGCATTTCCTTCTCACGAGGAGAGGCGACATGGTTTATATACACATGCCTTTGTTGTATCACATGGACAATTTCAGACAAGAGCTCAAAACTTAGATTGGAATTCACATACCAGCACCTGACAGGCAGCATCATGAGAAACAGCACAGCAATGGGCCTATGCACTCTACATTTATGTGACGTATAGGACAATGCATAGGAAACCCTTTGTCTATTTGCTATAGTAAATACATACCTGTATGGCTGAGTGAGTAGAGTGATCATCTGTCGATTGGAAGGTTCCAGGTGTGATCCCCGCACCTGCAGAGAAGCTTGTCGACATGTCCTTGAGCAAGACACCGTTCCTCTAACTTCTCTGCCCTGTGATGGACTGGTGACCTGTCCAGGGTGTTTCCCAGCCTTCCTCCCATGACGCCTGAGATCAGCCCCAGTTCCTCTGTAACAAGACATCAGATAAGCAGTTGACAATGAATGGATGTATGGTTGGATGTACATACATAAAATGAAGTTTGTTCTCTGCATTTAGTCCATCCTATTCTATAGGAGCAGTGAGCAGAGCACCCGGGGATCAGTTAGGGGTTCAATGTCTTGCTCAAGAACATTTCAATATGCTTTCTGCAAAGGCCAGGAATCGAACCACCAATCCTCCGATTACTAGACAACCGCCCGACCTCCTGACCTGTGCTGGCTCTATGCTATCAAACCAAGCTTGAGGTAAAATGAGCACAGATCATAGTAACAACACGGGCACTGTCCTCTCATCAGGAAACCTGGAGGAATAGTTAAATTTAAGAGGAATTTAGAGCAGAAAATGACAGGTTCCGCATAAGGCGGGCGTTGAAAAAAAGCAGCAGTAGATTCAATGCAGACCCCAACATGTCAGACAGCTAATACATGAGGGTTATGCATGAAGATTTAGGAGTGTAAGGTCTAAGGTCTACTGTGGAAGTTATTACCGATCGCTGACTTTGTAAAGTAATTCTGTAATTTGACTTCCATCTTTGCAATGAGACTATCCGACTATAAAGAGCATTTCCAGACATGGAAGAAATGGGTATGAAACTGCAGTCACCTTGGGGCAAGCTAAAGGTGGCAAGGGGCCAAGGCAGACTATTCAGTCCCTGTACTGGTGAGGTTAGATCTGGGTTGCGAAGGTGACTGAATATCCACTTTCTCCACTTGCTCTACTGAGGTGCCCATGAGAGCCTAATCCCCTGCTGGTCAAACAGGCGGTCGTATGCCTTAAGTAGAAGAGCGGTCATAGCGGTCATAGCTCCAGTGTGCGGCTGCGTGTAGCTGTAATGCGATGAAGGGCATCTTGAAAAAAAGAGCACCACCACTATTAAAGAAGATAGGAAACACGCAATAGGATGAATACTTCTTAAAAGATGGCCCCCGCAGCCTCTGCTTCAGCCTCTGTTGTGTTAAATAGTTTGTTAAATTTTTGTGGTAAAAATGTTTCATGACTAAAACACAGCCCCAAGAATTATTTTTTTTTAAAGTCTTGTGCCGTCAAAATGTGAAGACTAAGGCTCTGCTGTTCATTCTTTCCTTTTACTTTCATTTTCGGGCTGATACAGACTTGTAAATACAGCTTTTGTGCAAAAAAAAAAAAAACAAACAAAAAGAGAAAGAAAAACCCACAAAACAACAACAGTGAAAGCCAGCAATTGGTTCACTCTTACAATACTGAGCAATTTGTATTTTTCATTTGTAGCTTCAGCGGCATTTCAGTGACGTTTGCAGTGCAAGTTTGGTGTTTGTTTCTTGGACTCTCGAGGAGCCTGATTACAAAGTGGCGCTATCTGCAGGGAGATCACTGCTTAAAACTTGAGCAGAGAGATCAAATGGCACAGGTACAGGCTCAAATCTCAGACTTCTGCCAGCTACAGAGATTTGGTCTGTCTTAATAGAATACATGAATAGCATGAATAGCTGACCTTGGTGTCATTCATGGAGGCTGCTGATACCGTTCCAGTCTCGGGTGATGGACAAAAATACTGAGCAGAGCAAAGCCCAACAGAACCTAAGCAGGTATGGGTCAGGGTTGAGATGGTGGCAGGGATACAAAAAAAAAGAAGAAATAAGCAGCAGAAATCATGAGGAATAAGCATTAGGTGATGTGTAAATGGATCACAAGCCAGTCAAGGGAAGTGAGTCAATTTGGCAGAAGAAATCCTTTGAGGTACCATGATTACGGCTGTGTAGGTGTCCTGCCCGGAGCATCCTGTAAACTGGAAACCAGTTTCACTGAAGCTGGTCGCCCGGTGAGATTCAGAAACAAAATCTGATCTGTATGAAAACAAAACAACATTATCATGCACTGCTTCCTATTCATCTACCATGAATTCACCTGGGTGGCATGGTGGCACAGAGCTTAGCACTATTGACTCACAGTAAGAGGGTCCTGGGTTTGAATCCCATCCCAGGTCCTTTCCATGTGGAGTTTGCATGTTCTCCCTATCTCTGCATGGGTTCCCTCTGGGAGTTCTGCTCTCCTCCAACTATTAAAAAAGACATGCATGTTAGGGTTAATTCTCTTCCTTTTGCCCCTGAGCAAGGCAATATGAAAAATGACAGGAGTTGGTCCCTGGGTGCTGCAGCTGCTCACTGCTCCAATACAATAGCATGAGTTAAATATTTGTACAATGACAAATGAATAAAGTTTCTTCTTCTTCTAAAATCACGTAACTCATTTTCAAAGTAGTTGAGAAACTTTGAATTTTCATCAGAATTTGAGTGTCACGGTGAAAGAAGGTTCAGAGAACAGATGAGTTGAGTTGGCGTCATTTTACAACAAGATAGATACATTATGAAATTTGCTATAATGGGTCATGTCTCAGGAAAATTTGAATAATTCCAATTTTTGACATCACGCCTGCTCAAACATGACCAACACAACCATCAAACAGCTATTGGATGTTGACCCCTCATCGTTTTTTCCCGTTCGGGTTTCCGGGAATTGCAAAAATAAGTGTTGGGTATGATGCTACGTGATTCGCTTTGGTAGAAAGTTTCTATAGCAATACACTTATTACCTCATCTGCAAGCCATTCATAGCATATGTGTAAACAAACCATCAGATGCAACACAATTAACAGTTTGCACGTCAGCAGTTAGAACATGTGGTTCTGACTTTGTGCATCATTCAAAAGTTAAATGGAGCTGCCAGCACCACACCCCGGCTGCACACCAGGCTCCAATCCAGCCCTGCTGTCTGGCAGCTAAGCCCTGACCACCAAGCAAGCAGTCCATTACTAAACAGCTAAAAATTCAAATTTGTAAGCCGACGAGAATATTTATAAGTCCCATTTGTCACAGCTGCAGCGTCCTCTAGGGTCAGATCACAGCAGAATGATACTTCACGTGGCCCATTTCAACCAAGCATGACACAGACCATGCAAATGGTGGCTTCATCACTGTGGTCGAAGGTAAAGTGGTCACTCTTGGTCTCTTCTTCTTGGAGAGTGGCAAAGCTCATGAGGTGAGGCGGTTGTCTAGGAATCAGAGATCGGTGGTTTGATCCCCAGCCCCTGCGGAAAGTGTGTCAAGGAGTTTTTGAGCAAGACACTGTACCCGCTAGCTGCTCCCTGAGCATCGTGTTGTGGTTGCATTCAATGCTCCTATACAATAGGATGGGTTAAATGCAGAGAGCAAATTCCATAAGCCTTCCATTCCTTGCATCAACTTAAAGGAACAATTTCACCATGATTTAAACACACCTGACAAATGGCTTATAAAAACCCGGGTCTCTACAACATGACCCTACATGTTCCGGTACCCATCCGCACAATCTCATCCATGCAGTGCAGCCCGTCCCAGGTCAATTTTTAGTGTCACGGCAAATGGCAAAATATATGGTAATACGTGAAGAGATATTAGACCAAGTACCGCCGAACAAGCCCGAACAATGAGCTCAGCCTGACCCTAATGTTTATCAACTCAATTATCCTTTTATCACCTCATTCAGACCGTACACTCCGGCTACTTACTGGTGCACCATAAAAAGATGAAAGCGCGAGCAAAGTGTGGCGCGGAGAGATGAGGGATGGGAGAGAGTCAAAGAGTTTCATTTATAAGAAGAGGGAGGTATTATGAGCACATTTTCCAAAAATGGGAAAATAATGAAGAAAGATTAAAGCCCTCCCAGTATTTTAGAGGCTCTAAATGGCTACAACCAGTCCTGCAGTCCACAATGGACCACAGAGAGCTCCAGACACTATTATGTGCCGCGAATGAGAGCGACAATGTGAAAAGCCCTCTTTGCTGCATAGAGGGGATGGAAGCTTGAATGAGGTCTACCTGTGAATTGTGCACATCCTTTTCACGTGTGTGCTGTTGTAACCACAAAACAAGAGAAAGACTCCTATGTCTAAAATGGAGCAAAAGTGTTAAAGAGGTCCAAATTGGAGCCTCTCCTCTTCATCCATGTCTGCAGTGATTATACCATCACCTTACCTGTCACGGGTCCAAGCCAGTTCAGCCTCCCTGACTCCTGGGCTCTTTTAATGCCCTGCAACATTTGAAAGACACCACATCTCAATGTAACACACACACACACACACACAGGAGGTGGCATAGCTCAGGAGGTGTGGCGGTTGTCTAATAAGGCTGTTGGTTTGATTCCCAGCCCCCATTGCAACACACAGGTCCTTGATTAAAACACTGAACCCCTAACTGCTCCGCGGGCACCGCATAGCGGCTGCACTCACTGCTCCTATACAATAGCATGGGTCAAATGTGGAGGACAAATTCCACCAACCTTGGG
>OMLC01047743.1:0-27272 GCA_900302585.1 Regalecus glesne | reverse complement strand
AAAAAAAAAAACCACGAGGGTGAAAAACTGTTTTTACACGTAGCCGGGGTCGGTGTGTGTGCGTGTGTGTGTGTGTGTGTGTGTGTGTGTGTGTGCCCGCAAGCGAGCAAGCAGAGGGCCGTTTTAGCTTTCGATCAATGGGACAAGTTATTGGAGTCTAGCCAACTCTAACAGATAGCAAAGAAAGGAAAAAGCTTGCCTCTTCAAAAACAGGTTTTGTCATTCTGTCCTGTTCATCCCCCAAAAATGCATATGAACTGGAACGATATTCCCGAAACTAAGAAAAAAATTCCTTCAAATTCGGGACTATCAACCACTGTCATCATCATCTTCATCTTCATTATTTCCAATTGCTATCTCGGGCGGAAAATCAAATCAAGTGATCGTGTCTCATTATAAACGGGCCGACCAACAGGTGTGAGTGTGGGGACGTGTTATTGGGAAGGGGGGGGTTAGACGGGGAAAGAGGGGACGCTATCTACGGACGTGGGAGGAGAAAGGAGGTCACCTTACGTCAGTCTGGCCGCATAGGGAACACTTGACGGACGCGGTTCGTGACGCGGAAGGTCAACAAATCCGCAGCCCTCCTGTCTGGTAATGAAGGCTATTATTTCAGCTAAACGTCTGTCCGGGATCTCGATAGATAAAGAGGTGAGGCATCCGAAACCGGTCACACCCCAGATATCGCCGCACGGGGTATCCATGGCGCGTAAGTAGCGCCCTCTACTGGGAAAAAGGGCGATGACTAAAAGGTGGAGGAGCCCTACTTGATTTCCTTAGGCTCCCCAGAAGTGAGGCAAAAGCATTCTTTGATACGAGGGCAAATCACGCCACTGCACATGTCAATATTTACTGTTTCAATGCTTTGTAAATAAAAAATATTCTAACAGTTTTCTTTATGCATGTTACATGAACCACGTAAGTAACTCACAAAAATGTTGAATCAGTTCATCTGAACACAAGGTTTAATTGAGAGAAATTGTCAGTGATACAGGCGACATATTAAGTCTCAACTGACTGCAGCATCCCCACCCTTATAAACAATACAATGACTGAAACTAACGATGGTTTCATATACACACTAGCTATCAACTGAAATTTAAATGGTAATGATCACTATTCACAGAGGATTGGGGAATAGTTACTATCACAGCACTGTGAAATGATGACCGATATAGTCTTAAACCCACCCGCCCTTTCAGGGATTGACACAGGATGACACAACACAGAAGACAGGGGGCAGGGAAGTATAAGTAGTCAAAGTCTCCTGCTTCTTTTCAAGCATGAATTTGTTGTATTCTTTACTGAGAATTATTTTGGTGAAATATGTTTGAAAATAAAGACATTTGAATTTTCAAAAGAAGACGTAACACTTCAGGTTAGGACTCTGGTCTTCATTCATCTATAGGCCAGTGGCCTCTCTTTCAGGGATAAAAACGTGCACATCCTTGATAGGGAGGAACACTGGTTTGAACAGGGAGTCACAGAGGCCCTCTATGTGAAGAGGGAATTACCATCCCTGAATCGGAAGGGGGGGGTAAGAGTACATCTCTCATTATCTTACAATGCTGTAATTGTAACTATTCCCCATTCCCCAACTAATCCCAATTCCCCAATTTCAATTACCATTGAAACTCCAGTAAATGCTAGTTTTTACATGAAAAAATCATTGGTTTAGGTCGTTATGCAACTGGATTGTTTATAAGGGTGGGGATGCCTGCTGTCAGTTTAGACTGAAGTTGTCACCTGTATGGGTGATGAAACATATATCTTAATAAACAATATATCCAGATGAACTGAGTCACACTTTTCTGTGTTTGGAACGGTCATAAATCACAATTGGCCACTTGTGTTTGCATCTGTCAAAAGGGCATCTTGGTTATCAAGATGACCTATAAGATAAACTATGAGCTATGGCCTAATGTTATCATCTATTCCTAACAGTACCGGAAAGAAGTAATGCCTTCAAGTATCCATTGTAAACTGCATTGAAGCCGTTTAACTAAAAATCTCTCGTTAACAGATGTTCAGTCACTTTGATGAGTGATGAAACACTTCTATCAATGTGTCCAGATTAACTGATTCACCTTTGGGGATTTCCTAACCTCGATTATTGAACATGGATACAGTGTTAGTTTCCTGAAAATCTTAAAATGTTAATGCACATACACCAGGTGACAGAGTTGGTCCCCAGGCTGCCCTATGCTCCTATACAACAAGAAGTCCATCTTTGAGTGTGATGGTTCGCCCACATGATATTGGGGTAGACAGTGACTTACATAGAGTTTGGGGGATTAAGACCGGATGCTGTTCTTGACGCCACGTGGCAGGTTCGACCTGTAACATCTGACTTGTTTGCATGCTCTAGCACTGAGCTACTAACCTTCCCCATTCATCCTACACAATGGAATTTATAAAATGCAGTGGAAACATCTATTGTACGAATACAATGATGAAAGAAAGTTGCTTTCGTCTTCTATTGAAATAACTTACTTCTCAGTGTCGATCCTCCCCTTCCTCTGTATCTTCTACACCAGCCTTTCTCAACTAGTGGGCTGAAGGGCCTCGGAGGGCCATCTAGTGGTATAGGAAGACAGGCATCAGATTAAAATGAACACAAATTGTAATTAATAAAGCTAAATGTTTTGTATTGAGCTTTTTTTCAAGAATTTGCATAACCAAATAAAACATTAAATCAAATGCATAATCTCAATGACTAATTACACTTGGATATCACCACGCCAAGCACAAACGAGACAAGCGTGTTTTACTGGTTAACTGGTAACCCTTGGAAGCAGTGACACAAAATGCATCGGTTTTATAACCCAAAAGTGATGTGGGGGTAAAAGCTTCTAAGCCTGTGGTGAAAAAATATGACCCTGAATACATCAAGTATTCATAAAGTGTGATGAAATCTTTTCAAATGATGCACTAAAATCATGGAAGCTATAGACACTTAAACACAAATGCAATGCACCCAGGATGTGTTGATAGATATACACACACACATATACACACACATATACATATATATATATATATATATGAAGCGAAATTGTCCAGTGGAGGCCCAGGTAAGTCTTCATGTGTCACTGTAATATGCTGTGTATGATACTTCAAGTACAGAGGTATGATTTTGCCATCATCCACAGACAAGGCAAGGACATTCCTGTTGCACACACTCTCTCCAGCAAGTCAGTCTGATCAGGATGACAGCCTCAGAGGTACATACAGTGTACAGCAGCTTACCTGTCAGTGTCATCAAGCTGAAAGAGACCCTAGGAGAGACTGAAAAGGATACACACCTCGTGACACTGAAAGAGACAATCAAGGAGGAGTGCCCAGAGAAGGAAATGTGTCCCTCGAGCATAGCAGAATACTGATACTATCTGGATGAAGTTCAACAAACCAATGACATGTTTGTTTGTTTGGTGTGTTTTTTTTGGGGGGGGGGTGTCATCATCTCCATCTCACTGTCCATCCATCCATCATCAACCACTTATCCGAAATCGGGTCACGGTCGAACTGGAGCCCATCTCCGTTCTCGTCGGGTGAAAGCTGGGGTACACTCTGTATAGGTCACCAGTCTATCACAGGGACGAGCAGTTAGGGGAACAGTGTCTTGCTCAACGACACCTTGACACACCTCTCTTGCAGGTGCGCGGATCAAACCTGCAACCTTCCGATCGCCAGGTGACCACCCTACCCTGTGGGCCACGCCGCCCCTTTCCACCTCACTATGCAGAGAAATATTATCATGAATATGTGTAGGTTACATGGGCATAGAAAGTGCAAGCAGGGGGCCTATGACATCATATTTTAGCCTGAAATGAAAACACAGTTCATCCCAGGCCAAATAATGAAGGAGATGATCGGAAAGTGTCCCACCTGTCTCAGGTCTTTCAAACACCAAGGAGCCCTTGACAAGCCACAATCCCAGACAGGACATGACAAATAGTTGCTATTGATCTGTTCACATGGGAGAATGAAAATCATTTAGTCACAGCAGACTATTATTGCAGCCATTTTGAGCTTGACAAGCTAACAAAGCACAACAGCCCGTGATGTGATATACAAACTGAATGCAGCCTTCGTCAGACCCGACATACCAGAGATAGTTGCATCGGATAATGGCCCTCAATACAAAAGTAAAGAATTTTAAATCTTTTGCCAGCACATGGGAGTTCACCCATACAACCACAAGTCCACACTATCCCCAGGGCAATGGCATCAATGAAAAGTCAAATCACTTAATGAAAATGCCAAAGCTGATCAGAAGCATGTCCTTGATTATTATAACACACCAGTCAACAGCTTCAGATCACCAGCTCAGCTGCTTATGAGATGTTGCTTATGTTCAGCCACAGAGATATGCTCATGTCAGGAGAGTCCGACTGTAGCATCAAAAAAGATACTACAGCAGGTCAGCCAAGCCGATATCAATACTGCATCCAGGAAAAACGTCCAACTTAAGTCCAACTTAATAGCTACTGGAAGCCAGGAGTTGTCTTCCAGCCAACTGATATTGACAGATCATACCACATAAACGGGTGAAGGACAAGAATAAATATCATTGAGTTATATTGAAAAGCATATGTTTACATGATCTAGTGTATAAGCAAGCTAAGTGATAGCTAAAAGGAAAAAGGATTTGCATTGGTTCTTTTGAAGTATTGCATTATCATTGAATTTTGGTTTTGCTGTACTATGTGTTTAAATACAAACTAGTTATGGTTAACAATATGCTGATCTTGTAAAATATATATTTTAAAATTTCTTTAAAAGAAGGGAGATGTAATATTAATACGGAGTATACTGATGGGAGTTGCTCATTCATGATTGGCCCGTTGCACCCATGTGATGATTGGGCTCATAGTCTGCAGGTGTGTGAAGTTTGCCTTCCTGTAATATAGTTACCTGTATTTTGTTGAGCCACTAAATAGATGCTTTAAATCATAGCACATCGTCGTTTGAGGTTCTCTACATACTGTACATAACAAGACAGTTACGACTAGTTCTCACATTGTAGGCGTGGGCATGGATTTGTAATGGAGCATGGGTGATTAAGGCCCCAATGCCCTTGCGGACACCTTGGATTTGGAGTGAAATAATCAAGTAATCCAAGTGACTTCCTTCAATCTTGGACAGTACAGGCCTGTTTCATCCTAGCAAATTCAAATTCAAATTCAAAAATGGCTTTATTGGCATGACGTAATATTTTACATATTGCCAAAGCAGACATTATTTACCTAGCATCATCATCATCATCTACAGCTGATGCATGGATTTGACCAGAGCCGTTGCTAAGAATTCTGGCCCCCCTGAAAAAATATTTTTTGGGCCCCTACCCCCTGACTTTTCATAATACATGATTACATTACATGACAGGCATTTAGCAAACGCTCTTATCCAGGGTGACATACAAAACAAGTGCATAGGGTCAAGGTACTGGGGGATTCTGTGGGTCCCCCAAGGGCTATGGGCCCCTAGAATTGTCATCACCTTTCACCCCATGCACTTTTTCAGCTATATCCATCTGAGTTGGAAGCATATTTTCACATTATTAAGACTAAAATAACATTGATATCTAAAGGCATATACTTGTAAGTATCTTAACTGCAGACATTCTGTGATGTCTCGCTTCATTACAGCCTCCATGTTTTGTTTTGTTTCCTTATTTGGGTACCCTGCACCTGTAGAGAAGCAAGTCAAGGTATCCTTGAGCAAGACACTGTTCCCCTAACTGCTCTGCCCTGTGATAAATTAGAGACCTATACGGGCTGTTTGCCCAATGGGGACAGAGATTAGCTGTAGTTTCGATTTCCAATAAGCGGTTGATAATGGATGGATGGATGCATCATTAGGGCACCCCCCCCCCAATTAGTCTCATGTAGCTCAGCGTGACCGTGGGACAAAACCTAGATCCCTGAGAAAAATAACATAATACCCCTTTCCCGAATTTCGTCACACCTCGATCTGTGCGCAATGCATTGTTGGTATTGAAGTCATGATTAGTCAGATGCCATACTTGTTTGCATACAATTAGGTTACGTTAGCTATCGAAATGCGTGGAAAAAAAACAAGAAAACTACGAACAAAAACACAGAAAATGAAGGAAATGTTACCGATAACAATTACCCTAGTTTTTTTTAATCAAAACTCTTGTGCAGGCTCTGGACACATTAAGGAATCGAACAGTCATGTTGGAGCCAAGGTAGACGTTTGAATTATCGATGGAGAAGTTCAAGTCCTTTTTAACAATGGGACTTGAACAACAAAAGATGGACAAAATCGCAGCTGAACTACCCCGGTTTAACAAATAAGCTAATTAACATCTGGGAGCCATGTACTTTACCTGGAAAAGTCCGTTGGGTCAAAGGCCTAGTGTTTCCTTCCTTCTGAGATTCGGCTGCAGCCTCCATATTTTCAGGATATACATTCAACATGAGCCATTCTTGATGTTATTCCATCTGAACTTTCTGTTTCAGCTTAACCTATAGTATCCCAGTCCCTTGCTCTCAGTGTTGACCCATGACTCTGCATTCTTGGGAGTTACAGTTGGCCCATTATTCATGTACGTCTTCTTCCCAGCTGGAAAGTTCTCTGAGCAAACCCTATTGCCAATGTGTCTTGACGCACGCCCAATTGCCAATAGTTGGTTTAAAGTCCTTCCTAGAGATAAATGGGTCCGTCTATTCTTCAGTATGTTTCTTTAATTAGCCCACTAGAGTAGGCATACAATGCCAGGTTTCTATTCATTTTACTGTTGTTACAGCAGTTCGGCACACAGGACGTGAATCCACCTACACCACCATTGCGTTAGTAGGCCCATCAACGTCTTCGTATTTCTTGGGTGATTCTCCACATATTTCTGCTTTAATGTCACCAGAGCCCGATAAAAAGGTTATGATAACAACTACGGCCATGGATATCAGCAGAATTCTCTTCATTTTCTTATTCATTTCTCTCATTTCGGCAGCCAGTGTAACTGAATCCAACCTATTAAGGTATGACGTCTGACTATGCTCGACTTCGACACCAACAATGCATTGCGCGATAGCAGGGCATGAGCTAATTCGGGTAAAGGGCAGTTTTCCCTTCTCTTGGGTCAGGATTCATTTCCTACAAACATGCCTGCTTTGACTGCAGCTAACGTTATTTCCCACATACGCTTTCAAAGAAAATTTAAAGGTTTATTGTGAAAAAAATAGACGTGACAAAATAGTTGCTCGTTTGTGAAGCATGCACTTCAAGAACTGACAAACTAGATGTTGCAGGTTTAAAGCCCACCGCAGGGTGTCAGGAGGGGCACCTGTTTAATTAATCCCTCGTTCTCCATTTTAGGCCGTTTCCAATCCGACCAATCATGACATGTAAAACGAACCCGTCATAATCACAATTGTGGATTACCCTCACCTATATTTCAGTCAATGACGGGATGAACCGAGTAACAGTGTGTCTGATAATGGATACAAAGAGTAATAGCAGAATACGGCTGAGACAGAAAAATATATTTTCATGCTCAATAATCCAGATAGACAACAAGGTCAAAGTAGGTTGAATCAGTTTATCTGTCAATAAGAATGCTGAAATATTTTCCCCTCATCAGTCCCACAAGAGGAAATTTTCAATTCTAAGCATTTAGCCTAACTTCTTGTATAGCAGCCATGATGTGGCGTTTGGAGAGCAGTTGGGGGTCCAGGGTTTTACTCAAGGACACAACATTGTTTTTACAGGACCGGGATCGAATCTGATGCCCTCCGATCGTCTGATGACCGCCGAGCTATTCTGCCCCCATCTGAATGTAGATATTAAAAACAGGGGGACATATCAACAGTCAACTTCAGCTTGGAGTCAAGAATGTGAGCTACTCAAGTCTCTGGTGAGGGACAGAGGTATAAATCGGGTAGTCGCACTCAGATCTAGACTACAAAAGCGCTGAATATAAAGGACTCCATTTACCATTCTCAGAAACCAAGGGTGTGGTTTAGCCCCAGTTAATATTCATAAGATTGTCTTGTGTAAATGGCCTTATTATTATGTAGCTTAGAAAAAGAAAAGTCTTGGTTTAAATATTACGATAGTCCTCATGTTATAGGGTTGACATAGGCCTCGGTGGAGAGTGGATTAAGGCCAGATGCCCTTTCAGACACTCCACAGTGGGATCGAACCCATGACACCTGGCTTGTTATTTTCTGATGTTGAAGTTCTACACCCGTCATAAACAAGGATTGGTTTCTTATAATGAATTGTGTGACCAGGTCTTAGAGATTCCTCTTCCATGTGACTAATAAGCATCAGAAACGGAGATTGGCTAAAAGCTGGTCCTGCACTGCAAGAAGACTGACTTCCACATTCTACAGTTCTACATCTATATTAGCCCAGTAGAAAGACACAAAATGCATGATTTAAGCATTACGATGAAAAATGTGTTTTAAATTCAGTCCAACTTTTATTAGGAATGGCAGACACCCCTCCAATAGATTAAACAGTCCTCCTTACACCTCCCACCTGACCTGGTTGGCACTTAACTGGTATAATAATAAACCATTTCATTATCATCGTACCAATTAAGTGACAACCATGTCAGGTGGGAGGTGCAAGAAGTAAATTCAGTTTAATAATGAATGAAAAAAACGGCTTCGGAAAAACTCTGGTAAGAAAATGAAATCATTTATTTAATGTAACCGTTTTGGCAGAGCAGCCCACACGTTTGCATCAGACTCAAATCACAATCACTCACTTCCATTATTTACAGATAGGCACATTCACATTAGGCATAATAGCCAGCCACGGCATCAGCTGTTGTGTCCACACCTTTAGCAGGTGTTAGTCAAAGCCTCCGACTCAGACAGGAGAGCCACCGTTCCTCAATGAGGGGAGAGTTAACTGCGGGGTCTCCGATCCGGGATCAGTTTAGGCAAGTCACAAGGTTAGGAGTCAGGGCTGAGCTTGAAGACCTTTAGTCAAGAAAGCAGTTAGAGGGGGATATCGCTACGGAAAAATACTCTTTTCTAATTCACTATCATCGTTCCTGCGGTGTTACACTGAAAAACTAGGCTTTTGACTCGCAAAAAAATTGAATCGCTTCATATGGACAAGTTTAGGCCTTTGCCTTTACAGAGGAGTGTGCAAAGTATTGAGAACACATGCTCTCACCATGATAGAAGTAAAAACCTGTGAAAACAATATCTGTGATTTCACCCGTTACATTTCTGTCACTAAAGGGAGATGAATAAGAACATTCAAGTGTGACACGCAACTGTATATAGGATCCTGATGTAGGATGTTAAAGAACACAAACATAATGAAGGGTGGTGGATTCTATAATAGTACTTAGAAGATGTTCCTTATAATTTATGCACAAACTTTCAAAATGTTAATGTTTGTTGGGGAGAGAGGGGTGACACCCAAGACACAATTTGGGACTTTGGGAGCAAGTCATCTCCATTGCTTATTCAAAAATAACAGAGAAGGACAGTGGAGGAAAAAAAAAGTCTCAGCTTTGCTTAACACTACTTTCTTTATAGCAATTTATTTTAGAACAAAACAAATCCAACTCAAAAGATGAAAAGTAAAAAAAGGGGATAATTAAACCACATAAATAAAGAGGGACATTTAAGGAAAATAAGTTCATATAGCACAACTCCAAAGAAAACTGACACTCAAGTACAGTAAAAAAATAAGCAAAAACTAAAGCCTTAACAAAACTGTAGTGTTTCATGCGTCACAGGATACACCATGTCCTCCATTATTCAGTGTGTACCTGCATCCTAGCTATACTCTGTGGCGCCAAGCAGCATCCTCGCTTTGGGAGAGTGTGAAATGGTTGACAGGGCACGCTGGGCTTATGAGGATTTTTATTTGGATCAATGCGCAACAGAACCCTCCCCGAATGTGAAAAGGAGAGAATGGATATAATATGAAGGTAAAGGAAATAAATAACCGTTCTTTTCTTCAATAAAAAGGCTTAATGTGTAAGAGGATGTTCAAGTTGAAGACGACTTCACTGAGGGTTTTTTCCTAGTTAATGTCTGCAACAGTGTCTGTCTCTGTCTTTCATCCCCCCAGAACTATTTACACTTACTTCATAGCTGCCCAATCTGGGCTTTAGTACGTACATAATGCTACATTGCATGAATGTCCAGAAAAGAAATGCAGCATATCAATGGGATGATCAGTCCATCCCTCCCTCTTAATGACACGTTACTCAACTCTACATATGCCACACACAGCCAGTCAGGTCCATTTGTTTCTCAGCAAGTGAATCGGAAAGAAAGAGAGAAGGAGTTGACAGAGAGAGCGGCAGAGACGGAGACTTCCTGACTCAGACTGACACATGACCAGTTCTAAATTGTCCCCTGACCTTCTCCAGGCTGCTATCCACTATGGTGCAATAATAAAGAGAGCAGTCAATGGTGCGCCCATGGGTTGAGAATGAAAGTAGCGAAGCGTTGAAGAACGCCTTAGAAAAACAGAGACAGCCCTTTGTGACCTAGCGGTACGTCCTCCTTTTGCTCCTTCTTTGGTTCCTCACAGTGATGTCCCAGTTTCTGGAGTCCTCCAAAATGGAGAACAGGTAGAGGTAATTCTCTTTCTCCCCCCCTCACAAATTCTCCTCACCTTCCCCAATGCTTACTGTCTCTCTCCACGGAAAATCTTAAGATATTACATGCTGTGTGGGATGAGCAGGGAAATTTCGGTGGACACACTTCCTACGTGTTGCTTACTGGAGAAACAAATTAGTTTCCTCTAAATCCCCCTAACACACACACATACACACACACACACATCTCCACCTATCATCTAAGTTAGGCAGCTGGTTTTCAGGATGTGTCTCTGAGAAGAACATAGATTTGGAGCAGGTAGGGAGAGGTAGGAGGGCCATTTCCTTCCCCTTGCACTGCCCTGTCTCTTTAAAAATACTAGTCAGGGCCTCTCTCTTCCACCCAAATCCTCCTCCTGTGCATTTTGTGGAGCATAATCACAAGGAAAAGAATGAAAACTATTCTTGTCAACCTCACATCCTATTCCTCTACCTCAGGCTCCATCGACAGAGTGGGAGCCCTGGCAAGTCTACACATCCTCTGTCACTGTCCCCCTCACTCATGATGTGGGCTCTGGAAGTTGATGAGGCAGGAGGAAGAGGAAGGAGGAGAGACTGGCTCTTCCCCTCCTTTTCCTCAAGACATCTACGAGCGGAAGACCAATCGTCAATTACTCTCCACTCCATCTTGCTGTCCGTCTTGGTCCTCCTCTTGCTGCTTCTCCTCCTCTTTGGGGAGCGGTTTGTCTGTGTAAATATCTCTGACTATGAGTACCCTGGTGAAGAGGCACTCCAGGACAGGCTGCTCCAGGGGAGCGGAGGTAAACCACACAGGGCCGTCAGGGCTCCAGCTTGCCTCTGGTTGCAGGTAGAACAGATCTGCACGCTCCCTTAATGACTCTGAGCTAGAGTAATTGACAGAGACAGAAAGAGCAGAAGCAGTTTATTATTACACTGCTTACGTTTATCTTGGCAAACCACAACACAGATCTTAGCCATGCTACCATTACCATAGAATTGATGTCCTCATATTTCACAGTCAACACCATGTTTCAGGATGTGAACAGCAGTGAATTATAATCACAGGACCATTTGGTGACACTTCCCCACACACCACTAGGTGTGGATTTGGTTTGGTAAAGGTGGCAAATATGAAGCTAATCTGTATCTCAAATAACAATCAACTCAATAACTAACTTTGGAAAATTACTGCATCCATTCCCTCAATGACCAGGTGTTAGCTCAATTTTTTAATCAACCACTTTGTGCCAGTCAGCCCTTTCAACCCACCACTTGGATCTGTATAGGTCGTAGATATCTCTCTCGTGTTGTCTGACGGGAACCCAAGAGGCAGAGCTCTCCGAACCTCCATCTGGATCATAGTCTGACTCATCCTCTTCTGGTTTACGCTTCCTTTTCCTGGAGCTCGTTTGGACTGGTAACCCCCCCCCAAAAAAATAATTCAATTAAATAAGAGTTCATTCAATTTTTCATCTAACTTATAATTTCAGTTCAACTTATCCTTTCAGTGTTGTATTCTGTAAATTATATTTTATTCTGTGTACAAAATATCCACTGCAGATCTGTCTGTCTTGGGAAAGAGATCCTCAGTTGCTCTCTCTAAGGTTTTAAGTTGTTCCTTATCCCGTGTGAGGGTTTAAGGACAGGATGTTATGTTATTGTAAAGCCCACTGAGCCAAATTTTTATTAATGGTTACACAAATTCTAAAAATAACCAATTATTATGACTTGAAATTTATATCACTCTCCTAACAATCAAAAATTCCTTCATTTTAGGAATATGTAGTTTTACCCCTTGGCTTACCATGGAGTTCCTGAGGTATGGAAGGCACACAGGTGCAGGCAGCAGTTTCCTTGATAATGGGGTGGATGGTGTCTGGTCCATAGACATTGGCAAAGGAGAGGCGCAAGTGTTGTTCAACAGTGCGCAGGCTCAGGTGTTTGGTATTAAGGTAGACCAGGGAGCGCAGCAAGGAGGTAGGGCTCTGCTTCCCAAGCTGTCCGCTGCTCCAGAGACTCTGCTCCTCCACACGACTCCACAGGGAACCTGTACACCGTACCATGAAATGGAGAGAATAAAACACTGTTACAAATCCTATTTTAGGAGGAAAGTCACTATACTAAAAGTAATCCCTTTAATAAATACTGGTTAGAGTAGGGATTGACCGTTTTATTGTAAAAAAAAAGAAAATTGGGTTTTCGTATTCATTCATTAAATATGTAGAAAATAATGGTGGTTGTCTCAATTTAGATGACAGAAAACTTAAGGATATAAAACTACAAAGGTAATGAAACTACATAAGTGAGAGCGCCATTACAAAATGTTAACCATGTAAATTTAAGGTATATAGCAAAAGTTTTCAGTAATTTAACTTTAAGATGTATAGTAAGCCGTTACCCACTTTTATAAGTCATCATAAATTCAAAAAAGTTTTTTTATAACTTGTCTCAGTTTTGCTTCAGTATTTCCATTTACAAAAGTATGCCATTTACAACCTTCAAAATTGAGTCTGTGAGACAGAACTAACAGTGTAAAGGAAAGTTCAAAGCCTCAGGCCGAATGGGAAAATGAGCGAGGAAACAAATGTTTTCCCTTCGATTAAACACCAAGCTCCAAATCTCGGGGGCTGCTGAGAAGCCAAAGGCATGCCTGATTGACCAAATGTGCCAATTTCATGTCCCTGTGACATCAGGATTCTGACTACTTCTTGCTGTGCAAACACTAGCCACTGAAAAGTAATTTTTCATAGATGCATTATGCAGTGTCCTCATAATACAATATAGTGCAATCACAGGGTGTCAGGATGTGAACAGCAGTAGTTATAATCATTGGACACGCTTTTTATAGTGAGTGACAGGTGATGGCTTGTGAGTGAGCTCACAAACTTTGAACTCACCATCAGGAAGGACGCTGGGTTGCCAGCCTCTAAGGACTTTGTTGAGTTCCTCCCCAAACTGCTGGTAGCAGGGGTCACTGAACAAGTCATCATCTCTGCCTTTGGCTCGAAGATGCTACACACAAACACACACCAAAGTTAAAAGCAGTCACAGCATCACAGGCTCCAAGACAAGTTATCAGGACCCAATTTCTGTGGTTCCATGGCAGTATTGTGCTGTATGGAAAATACAAATCACTATATTCATTAAGAACTTCGCACAATATCAATGTATCCATTTTTTTGGAATTTGCAACAATATTATAAATCTACAAATGAGGTTCATCACATCAAATTATTAAGGGCTCAGTGGGTAGAGCGGTTGTCTGGCAATCGGAAGGTTTTAGGTCCGATCCCCGGTCCGGCATATAACATGTCGAGGTGTCCTTGAGCAAGACACTGAACCCCTAACTGCTCCCCGAGCGCCATATGTTGGCACCTCACTGCTCCTATACAATAGGTTGGGTCAAAAATGCAGAGAAATCCAAAACTGGTTTTCA
The DNA here is from genome assembly GCA_900302585.1 of Regalecus glesne. Lineage (NCBI taxonomy): Eukaryota > Metazoa > Chordata > Actinopteri > Lampriformes > Regalecidae > Regalecus > Regalecus glesne. The sequence goes on along the minus strand of OMLC01047743.1, from coordinate 13,269 downwards.
CATAATACTCCCTCAAACGTATTATGTAATGTTTTTGTTGTTGAATGCCTGGGGAATGTTATTCTCATTGAGGTGAAACGTATTATTTATTTCAACAGTGGGAGGCACAGTAGTTCAGTGGTTAACGCGCATGTCTCAAGAGCTGATGACTCAGAGGTAGCGGGTCCAATTCCATGGCGGGGCATCAGCAAAGACATCCGGCCTAAATCCCCCAAACTAGATCCAAGATTACTGAACATGCATCAAGACATTACATCTAAATCCGTGTCCATTCCCACAAAGTGGGGACTGATCGTAACAGGTAGAATGAGCCTCTTATTTATTCAACTAAAAAATGCCACAATGAGAAAGTTGAACTTCCTCCGGTTACAATACCAGTAAATTATGTAAAATAGCGAGGTTAAATTTTGCGAAGTCGCATTTAGACATCCCTAACTACAAAAATCGAAATTACCAAGGGGAAGAAAACCAGCATTAAGTTCTCGATTTATCAAAGAACAAGACGTGCTAAAAATTCTCCAGTGCAAAGTGTATTATCCTTAGCTTTCATAAAATCATAAAATTGAATAATAGCTTAGGAAACTTTTAGGTGACTAATCAATCTCTTACCCACAATCAGCCATTGATAATATCCAAGGTTCATTTAGCAAGACATGGTTATGGATTCATACTTTGTAAAATTTGAAAAGGCTCATAATAAAATTAACTTCTATATCTAAGCCGTAGCTAAATCTTTCTATAAATACATTTCTACATCGACTTAAACATTAAATTGTTACTGAGTATTGAATACATTTACCAGAAAAAAATGCTCCAAGTGATTTTATACAATCCTGTGCTCCAGTGTGTGACCATGATGTACATTGAGCATGTGTTGGAAAGAGGAAGGGAAGTTGTGCATGAGCAATTTATGTCCTTCTGAAACACTTCCTGTCATTCAGTTCCGCCTCTTCAAAATAAAATAGAACGTCTTTTTGATTAAAAAAAATTGGGAAAAGCTAGAATGATTACAGAATTTCCCAAACTACTGGACTTATCAGGGTTATTTTTGTGTATAGTTATGACTGGTGATAAAAAAAACCTTTCGTGTCGGTGGTGATTCAAAACTATTGATAAACGTTTATTCTTGTAATCGCCGTTCCCTATGTTCACTAGCTCGCTCAATTAATGCTGCTTTCTGTCGCTGACCGCCAAGACTCACATCTCTGATTGAGTCGAATGGGGCAGCGAAAATGTCAAATGCAAATTAGTAAGTATTTAAGTATGAGTATTCAAAGTAAACGAGAAGTCAAACGTATTTCGCAAAGCAATAAAACATTAACTGCTGATCTCAACACAGAACTGGAGGAACGCTTGATTAACTGAAACCAAATAGATTTATTCACCTCGCCTCCACGTGTTAATGCTAGTCTACAATATCAAAACAATGCAATATAAATAGCATTTTAAGTTTAGGGTTGATCGTAGCAACATGTGGAAATCATCTTAGTCGCTACAATAAAATATTTCCTATGGCTGAGTTATGCTGTCCATTGTTTTATGCATGAAAGTCAATCAGCTGAGCAACCATTCGCCTTGATTCATTCAATATTGTGAAAATGGGAACGGTTCAACATGTGTAATCTTTCAATAAGGGCTTTAATATTAGGACAGAGTGAACTCTGTCATTTCATGTCAGACTTGGTTGCTTTCGTGAGAGGGTCAGTCTAAGAGGGTGCACATCCACAGACTGACTGACACCCAAAATATTTTTATTGTCTTGATCCATGCTCAATAATCCAGATAAGGGAATCACAAAAGATTGATCTGTTCAATTGGATAAGGAGTTTATTCAGAATTATTAAATTCTGATTCAGTGACTTCTCCATCGGGGAAACCAAACAGATGCTGGCCAAGAGGATGGCACAACACAGGAGAACCAATGCGTTAGGACAGGACTCTGCAGTCTACACCCATCTACAGGCTAGTGGCCACTTTTTGAAAGAAAAAAAAATAAAAATAAAGATAAAGATTCCCTTATCAGTCCCGCAAAATTTGGATTTCTCTGCATTTTTGACCCAACTTATTGTATAGGAGCAGTGAGCTGCCAACATATGGCGCTCGGGGAGCAGTTAGGGGTTCAGTGTCTTGCTCAAGGGCACCTCGACATGCTATATGCAGGACCGGGGACCGATCCTGTAACCTTCCGATTGCCAGACGACCGCTCTACCCACTGAGCTATGCCGCCCCATAAGGATATTCCCATCCTTGATAGGGACCAACATTGGTCTGAAAGGGGTGTTAAAGAGGCTATTTATGTCAAGAGACAATGACCATCGTTGAATAGGGGTGGTGGCCTCAGAGTATATCAGTCATCATCGTACAATGCTGTAATTGCAGGACTCCACGAACTTGGTTCCATGCCTGTAGCCTGACGGAAAATCGTTGAATATTTTCCCTACATATTAGATTCTGATGCATTAGAACTTGCTTTGGTTTGACACAGCTAGAGAGGTGTGGGCTTTTCTTAGCCGTAAGCTGTGAATTATGGGCCCTCCTGCTTCCCTCCGGGTGCCATTTACCTGCTGTATTCCAAGACAGAGGTAGAAGATACTGTCTGGAGTGTAGCGTTCCCCGTTGGGCCTGCAAACCTCACGTACGAACCGGGATAGAGCTGTGCACAGCTCTGCCGAACTCAACGACAGCAGGTTGGTTCTGGACTGAACCGAGTCAGAAGCTGAGGACAGACAACCATAGCTGGTATCAGCAAACCAATTCTTTTTTTTGTCATGTAAAAATCTCTCTGCTTTTCCCACGTGGTTTCAAGTTCTTTTATCTTTCTGCAGTGTTATGAAAATTGTAAACAAAAGGCACGAAAAGCAGTAAAAGAGAGAGGAGAGTCAGAATGAAAGACAAAAGGTTTGAGATTACCAACTTCTGGTCAACAAAGAATTTTCTACAAATTTAAACTTAAAGACACAGGTCTTAAACACCATGATTCACACAGGATTGTTACACCAAACACTTTTTTTGTCTTGCTTTATACTTATAGCTTTATATGCATGCATATACACTTCTCATTTAATATTATATTTTATCTTTAGTTCATGTTTTTGTAATGGGTTCTCCTAGTCTAAGAATTTCACACAATTGTACTGGTACACCCGGAGTGATAATAAACTTCTTGAATCTTGAGGTTTTAAACTTTACATGGATATCCCATTTCTCAAATGCCTCCTGTCTCTTTGCTCATTTTATCTTTGCTGTGGAAAATTACTTACATTAATACAAACTATGGTACTAATAAGAAATACCGATAGTATAAACATCATCAATTCGGCGGGTACTTTACTCTTCACTAAATGTATCTTTAATAGTATCGCTACTTGATACTTATCACTACTTATGAATGCATACATTTAAAATGTGTGGCCCTTGTTATAATCAAACCTGATTTAGGGATGCTGGGACAATGATGTACCTTGTGAGACATGTGGGTGAAGTTTAACCATATCGAGGGAGCTTCCTTACCCAACTTGGGGCAGACCTTTTCGTCAGCATCCTCTAATTGGACAGTAGAGGACAGCACCCAGCGTTTCCAAGCATTGACACCATAACGGGACTTCAGAGGAAGAGAGTGTCCCTCTGGTTGTCTATCTCCTGAGAGGGGAAAGGAGGACAAGGCTGGGATGGGCCCCTGCTCCACTGCTTGCCTCTTGTTCCCCTGTAAAACACAGAAAGTCAAGTATACAGACAGACAAATATTAGTATAACAATACTTTGTGGGGCCATTCTCTGCCACTGCCCTACCGAGGATGTATGTATACAATTAACTCAATAAAATGATTCCGATCCAAGCTTTTAACTTCAAATCCACTCAAAATCTAAAACCTTTTTTACATGTCACATGAGCACTACTGAAGCTCATGAATGCAGCATAATTCAGTGAGGAAAGGGTTAATACAGGATATTCTCAGAGGTAGTTTTTTATTTTTTCCATGTCAGTAAAGAACAAGATGACCTCATTTGAACAGTACCAAGTGGGAAGAAAGAGGTCTAAGAACAACTCTGTCAGCGTAACCAAACAGCTAGATTTACATTTTTTTTATCCTCTCATGAAAAAAATGTCCTTTTTGTTCCCTATATGATTAGGACAACCCCAAAGGAATAGGAGATGAGGATAAGCAGGGAACTTCCTTGTATGGTCTGAATGTGGGGCATGTGATGTAATATTGAAGGCCTGCACCTGAAACATTTGTGTTAGAGGTTTCCTCCTAAAATACATAAATCATAAATTGTCAGGATATGAACAGCATGGATGCTCTAATCACTGGAAATGATGATGCTCAGCCCAGGCTCTTGTATGGGGATATATGTATAAATGCAAAAAGGAACATACATGTAATAACTGTGTTTAAGTGCATGTGTGAGAGGTGGCAAAAATGCTTACAGTGAGAGATGTGTGTATGTCTGCGTGAGAGAAAATGGACCTTTATGTGATAAGTATATATAGATGAATTTATGAGCAAGTGTTTCAGGATGGTGTGTGCCTGTGAGGGTCTGCATGTGTACATATGATACCTGGTTCTTGCACTGGGGTCGAGGTGATGGATCCTCCTTCACCTCCGTTAGGACCGGAAATAGACTGGAGTCGTCCTCCAGCCTCTCCACTCCTGGAAGAGGCTCCTTGACTAAACCAGACACAGACACATCAACTGTTATTCTTCCTGGTATAAGTGATTTAGCCTTGTGTTCTGCCATTTCCTGGCCATTGCACACTAACTGAGTGTACCAGCCTTTAAGTCTTAAAATGAGCAAGTCACCATTTTAGGATTGACTAGCTCTATGAAATGAACAGAGCTGACCATTAACTCAATCATCAGCAAAGGGTAATTCAATATTGTCATTACCCGGACCACACTCCACTGTATATTAATTGAAACATGAAAAAAAAAATCTAAACAGCTTTATTAGACATTTCCCTCATTTACAACAAGTATTCAAATCAAAATATTATGGTCTTGTAAATATAGCCATTTAAAAAGTAAATGATGATGCCCATGTGTGTTCATTAAACCCTGTAGTTACTAAATTAGCAGGTTTAGAGAATGACACTGCCTGTTAGATGGGCCAGTAGTAAAACATTAGGTCAATGCCTTCTAAATAGGCAACTTTCCCCAAGTGTACCGATTCCTGTGCATTGTTAAAAGTTTGCTCATGTCTCTCTTTGGCTCATGATGTCAAACTGCAGTATTTCTATAGCCTATAGCACGTACACCCGACCCACATCTGAGGGTTGGCTGGTATCCATTTTCCGTAGCAAAACAGTCCCCTAATATTACAAGGTTATATGTCAGCACTGGCTTAAAAAAGAAAAGAAATAAAAGAATAAATAAATGAGGAATAGCTCAGGAATTAGGGCGGCCTTTTAGAAATTGGAAGTTTAGTGGTTCGATCCCTGGTCCTTTCAGAAAGTGTGTTGAGGTGTCTGAGCAACACACCGAACCCCTAACTGCTTGGGACAACAGATGAAAATTATCCTAGTGGCTAAATCTGGCATACAGTGGAAAAATAAGTATTTCACACCCTGTTAATTTTGTGACTTTGCCCCCTTACAAATTAATGAACTGTCTCCACTTTTCATGGTAGGTTCATCTTAACAGTGAGAGACCGAATATGTAAAAAAAAATCCCTGAAAAGCATAGTAGATGAATTTTAAACATTTATTTGTGGTTTATTGAGGAAACTAAGTATTTCACCCCCTAGAAAAACATGACTCAGTACTTAGTGGAGAAACCCTTGTTTTCAAGCACAGCAGACAGAAGTTTATTGTATAGTTGCCCACTATGTTTGCTCAGATCCCAGGAGGGATTTTGGCCCACTCCTCTTTGCAGATCCTCTCCCAATCCTTAAGGGTTGTAGGTTGTTGCCTGCATGTTCTTAATTTGCTTCTTCTTGGCCCACTCCTTTGTTGCTTTGTTGAGGTTCTCACTCACAATTTCCCAGTACATGGGGTCATTTTCCTCCGCTCAATCTGGTGGAGTCATCCTGTCCCCTTTGCAGATAATCAGTCCCAAAGCATAATGTTTCCACTGCCATGCTCGACGCCGGGGATGGTTTTCTTGGGGTCCAAGTCAGCTTTTTTCTTCTTACAAACACAGCAAGTCAATTTGATGCCAAAAAGCTGGATTTTAGTCTCATCTGACCACAGGACTTTCTCTCAAACCTCCTCTGAATCATCCAGGTCCTCATTGGCAAAATTCAGGCAGGCCTGGACATGTGCCTTCTTCAGCAGGGGGACCTTGTGGGCACTACAGGATTTCCATCCATTACGGCGTACTGTGTTACCAATGGTCATCTTGGTGACTGTGGTCCCAGCTGCCTTGAGATCATCAACAAGCCCCTGTCGTGTAGTTCAGGGCTGTTACCTCACCGTTCTCATGATCAGGTTCACTCCACAAGGTGAGACCTTGTGTGGAGCTAATTATCACCAAAGGTTGACTACTTCTCACTGCTTACCAATGGTCTTGTAGCCCATTCCACTCTTGTGCAGGGCTACAGGTTTGTCCCTGATGTATTTAGACAATTCTTTGGTCTTGCCCATTGTGGAGAGGTTGGAATCTGATGAATTGATTGATTCTGTGGATATGTGTCTTTTATACAGGTAATTAATTAGGAGTAGTAATTAAGTAAGAGGACTAATCTGTGTGCCTCCTGGTCACATAACCGGTCTGTAGGAGCCAGAATTCTTACTAGTTTGTAGGGGTGAAATACTTATTTTCCTCAATAAGACACAAATAATTGTTTAAAATTCATATACTGTGATGTTCTGTTTTTAAAAAAAATTCTGTCACTCACTGTTGAGATGAACCTACCATGAAAAGTACGATCGTTCAGTTCTTTATAAGTGGGTATAGTCCCAAAATCAGCAGGGGATAAAATACTGATTCTACCCACTGTATTCATATTCTAAGATAAGATAAGATATTCCTTTATCAGTCTCACAGACAGAATATTACGGTACTACAGCAGCAAAGTGAGATGCACAATCAGACGGGCATAAAATCTAAGGCATACATATATAAAAGCAATTCAAACAGGTGGGAGATATGAACAGTATATACAGTATGAACAGAAAAAACAGACCCAGAAGTTAACTAAATGGTATTCAATCCAGTTGTTCATCAGTTGCTGATTATAGTCTGACAGGTGCGGGAAGGAATGACCTGCGAAAACGCTCCTTCAAACACCTTGGATGCAGTAACCTTGTCACTGAAGGAGCTCTCCAGTGCAGCAAGGGAGTCCTGCATGGGGTGAGATCCATTGTCCATCATTGATGACAGCTTAGCCATCATCCTCCTTTTCCCCACTACTTCCAGTGTTGAGGTGGCATCCCAGGATAAAGCTAGCTCCCTCAATCAGTTTGTTAAGTCTCTTCCAATCTGCAGCTGAGATGCTACTACCTGAGCAGACTACTCCATAAAAGATGGCTGGTGCCACCACCGTGTTGTAAAATGTCCGAGGACTGTCCCCTGCACTCCCAAAGACCTAAGTCCCTTCAGCAGATACAGTCTGGTCTAATCTTTCTTATATAGTGCAATTGAATGGTCAGTCAAGTCCAGCTTATTTTTCAGGTGAACACCCAGGTACTTTTAGGATTTCACCATCTCAAACGGTGAGATCCTAAATTTTCACTACTATGCGTTGTCCCTATAAAAGGATTCTCTTCTTTCTATTCTGAGAGGTCTATTTTTATATGACACGATTATTCCCCACATCGAAGGGCTGGAGCACAGGGGATTTAGGCCAGATGCCCTTTCTAATGCCCCATGGTGAGTTCGAATCCAAAACATCTGGCTCGTCAGTTCCCAAAGCACAAGCTCTACCAATGAGCTACCACAGCCCGATTCTATTCTAAGTGTCTAAATCTAAATTCAGCGCGTTTACCTTGAGGGCAGTCCATCTCAATGTCCAGCTCAGGATCATATTTCTCCTCTTCTTCCTCCTCCTCTTCCACGGAGCTGCTGCTAGAGGACAAACTGGAATCTTCCCCTTCACACACTTTATTCACCTTCACTGCTTTCACATCTGAAAACATACAGATACGACAGGTTTTCATATTTATTCAAAAAGGGACCATGTGCAGCTTTTTAGATAAATGTCACCATTTGATGTGACACACCAGATTATAGCTTCCAGCTACAATCTGACCTCTACTGACCAATTAGAGGATCCGACAAAACGGTCCGCCCCAAGTCTGGTAAGGAAGCTCCCTCGATATGGTTAAACCTCACCCACATGTCTCACAAAGAACACCATTGGCCCAGGATCCCTAAATCAGGTGTGATTATCACAAGGGCCATACATACACAGCTATAACGTGTTGGCTCTCTTGAACAGCATGTTTGGTTTCTCCGATGTATAAGTCAGGCCACTCCTCCCTTTATTTAACAAAACACTCTCTATATTACTTTGTGTGTGCCAGGGCACCCGATCCTTGGGGTGGACCAACTTTTTCCAAAACACACTTGTTAAAAGTTGGTCCACACCAAGGCTCGGGTCTCCTGGTACAAATTGAGTAATATAGTGTATGGTATTATATGCCAGGAGGACTGGAGTGACTCGTACATCAGAGAAACCAAATAGATGCTGGCCAAGAGGATACAACAACACAGGAGAGCCAACACGTCCGGCCAGGACTCTGTGGTCTACACCCATTTACAGGCTAGTGGCCACTCATTCAAGATGATGATGTTCACATCCTTGATAGGGAGGAAGGCTGATTTGAAAGGGGGGTTAAAGAGGCCATTTATATTAAACGGGAATAACCATCGTTGAACAGGGCTGGTGGCCTTAGAGTACATCTGTCCTCTTCTTACAATGCTGTGATTGCAAATATTCCCCAATCCTCTCTGAATGGTGCTCATTACCACTGAATGTGCGGTCAATGACCAACTTGGATATGAAAACAGCCTTTGTTGTGCGGTATCACCAGATTGTTTATAATGATGGGGATACTTGCAGTCAGCTCACACTGAAGACGTCACCTGTTTGAGTGACGAAACGTTTCTGAATAAACTTCTGATCCAGTTGAACCGATTCACCTTTTTTGTGATTCCCTTACCTGGATTATTGAGCATGCATCAAGACATTGAAATGGTATTATACAATCTTATAGAGCATACTGTCATGAGATCCTTAGCAGGATGCCTTTCAGGTTGGATATGATAAAATAGCCGCGGTGGCTCAGTGGGTAGAGTCACACTTGTGAGACAGGCGCTGTAGGTTCGTATCTCACCACCTAGCTCGATAAATGTGAGGCATTGATTGTAAAGTGCTTTGAGTGGTCGTTAGACTATAAAGGGGCTATATAAGGACAAGTCCATTCACCACAAATGGTAAATAGACTGCATTTTAGCTTTTCTAACTGCCACAGCCACTGAAAGCACTCAACAGTTTATTCGCCCGTACAGATGGTGCCGATGGCAGTATCAGCCATACAAGCCAACTACCAGCTCATCTGGAGGAGTTATGGTTTAGTTGTTTTGCTCAGGGACAACTCATCATTTTGCAAGGGGGAGCAGAGAATCAAATCGGCAACCCTCCAGTTACCAAATAACCTGCACTACCTCCAGGCTGATGCCACCATAAAACATTTTAAGAGCCATTTATATGAAGGAGAATCAGCACTACAGCCGACTTCGAATCGAGCCACAACTTAAAGTAAACTTTATTGAAAATTTTGAAATAGGAAATGCAACCCTAGCTCAATTGGAGTTGAAAAAAAAGGTATGAACATTTCTTCAAAACTGCTCTGCCCCATTCTGGGAAAAACATTGCGACTGAAACATCAATGTCCTTTATAAAATATGAAGATGTGCTGTGCAACACAACTCAACAACTTTTCTTGCCAGTTAAAATATATTGTATGATCACTTTTACAATTCACACGTCAATATATCAAATACAACAAAAACTAAAATCACAATTGGTGTTTACAATCATATTAAATGTATAGTTACAATATAGACACGAGTATTTCAAGGAAGGAACAACACCCAGAATTTCCAAGACTGTTAAGCATTTTGGCAATTCTCAAACCTTCCAGTTTCTACCCAAAGATAAAATCATCTCAACTTTATGCTAATTCTCCAGTGCATCTCAAGATTTGCAGTTAAATGGAATTCATTAAACGCTAACTGGTTCAAATAGTTTACCTGGCTTCTGGTCTTCTGCGATCATCTCGGCCAGGGCCAGTAGGTCCACCTCCAAGGGATCAGTAGACACCTTAGTCTTTAGCTCAGAGATGGCTTGAATGATCTGCTCTGCTCCCTGCAGTGTGGTGGGAAGGAATACAGGCACTGGTACCTAGTTTAGGACGGGAATATAGGCTTTGGTTAGAGAAATGCAATACATTCACAAATTTACATTTCAGTCATTTAGTACATTTCTTCCAGTAAACCCTGCTTTCTGCTGCAGACCACTAGGGAGCTCCAATGAAGTGACTGGAAGGTAAGCAGACAACTATTCTTATTACTGTGAACATTATTAATCTCTGCTGTTATGAACTGTATAGTTTTTCCACAACAAAAATGTATTGGTAAATGAAATGTATTGGTATATATCTGAAATGTTAGAGATACGGCCTTGTGGGTAGAATTCAGCCCATCTGCAGATTTCATCCAGCCCCCAAGATGTTTTGGGTGGAAAGGGGAAAATAATACTTTTTTTTTTTTTAAATCCCTAAGAAAAAATAATATCCAGTTATAATCAACTATATGTGTAATAAGCAAAGTAAGATAAAATATTCTATTTTTCTAATGTCGAGTGCCACATAATGGAGCAGTTCAGACCAGCAACATCATTGCCAGTGAAATCCCTGCAGTGTCTAAGATATTTTCAGAGGGGGAATTTATGAAGACCTGTATGCTAAAGGCAGTTGAGCTTGTGTGGCCTGAGGAGTAACAAGCTCTAGCTAACATCAGCTTGTCAGGAAATACTGTGACACAGAGAATTGGGGAACTTGCTGGAGATTTGAACAGACAGAGTTAGGTCATTTATTCCATTCTCTATTCCAACTGATTTAAAGGATCGACATGACTGATGTAGCCCAAGCAGATATTTATTTATTTGTAGTGTGGATGCCTCTTTGACTGTCACTGCGGAGTTCATAGCACTGGTGCCAATGACATTAGACTAGAGGCATTTAGCAGACGGTCTTATCCAGAGCGACGTACTACAAGTGCATAGGGTCAAGGTACGAAGGATACTGGAGCATACACTACTATGGCCTTGTCAGTGCCCTGGACAGATTTGAGGTGGACTAGAGTTGCGCAGTCAGTGTGGCAACTCACCATCAAGAAAGAAAGAAAGGAATGAAAGGATTCTCTTATCAGTCCCACAAGGGGAAATGTGGATTTCTCTGCATTTTTGACCCAACCTATTGTATAGGAGCAGTGAGCTGCCAAAATATGGCGCTCGATGAGCAGTTAGGGGTTCAGTGTCTTGCTCAAGGACACCTCGACACGCTATGTGCAGGACCAGGGATCGAACCTGCAACCTTCCGATTGCTAGACGACTGCTCTACCCCCTGAGCTATGCCGCCCCCGTTAGGAAAAAGTTTGGTATGGTGGTAAAGCTCAGAGAGAAGGCTCAGGTTGCTAACCCAGAGCAAGTGTTTGGAATTATCACAGTATATTATGTCAATAAGGCCCATGTAATGGACAATATCATGCGTGTTGTTATTATCCAAATTGTGAATTTGATCAAAGCCAAAGGAATTAATCATCAGCAATTTGAAGTTATTTTATCAGAACACAATACTATGCATGGCCTGCCCTTCCAAACTGAGGTTCGCTGGTTGACCGGATGAGCAGTGCTCAAACACTTTTTCTAATTAGTGAAGATTACCTAAATCATGGAGCAGAAAGGAAAGCCAGTGACTGAGTTGGATGAGCCAGACCGGCTTATGGAGCTTGCCTTATTAGTGGACATTAAAGAACACTTGAATGACTTGAACGTTAACATGCAGAGCCACAATGAACCCATTACACAGTTTTATGATAACTTTCATGCTTTCCAAAGGAAATTGACTCCGTGAGAGACGCAGCTATCCCAGCACATTACAATCCACTTCCCCTGCACAAATCTCTACCTGTGGATCACGAGTATGGACACGTACAAGAACATGCGCACGTTTATACGCGAGTTTATCAGTCGATTCACTGTATTCACTCAACTGGAAAAGAGACTTTGCACTTTTCGCTCCCTGTTCATCATCAACGCATCAGATGTGCCAGAGGAACTCCAAATGGAGCTGATTGAACTGCAGTGTACCACACCGTTGGAAGGATGCATTCACATCAGTTGATTTGGAATCCTTCTATCAATACAGGACACCAAATTACACAAAGATGAAAGCCTTCACATTAGAAATATATTGTATGTTTGGGACAACATATTTTGTAAGTAGGATCTCTTGGTGATGAACATTAACAAGTCCAAAGAGCAGCTGACACATGGCTACCTTAATAACTAAATGAAAATCACAATGGCTAGAAACTGGTGGCTGATGTCAACAGTCTGGTAAAAGCCAAAAAGTATTGGGTGTCAACCAACAAGTGAAAATGTAATTAAATTTTTTTATAGCTATAATCTTCCATCTTTCAAATTTATGATTATGAATGACTCGGATTCAAACACAATATGTAATTGTTAATAGTTGCATTACAATAAAGCATGATTTCTATGGCACTTATGATCAGCTATTTGTAATTGTCTCTTCTCCTTGAAATGTATTCTTGTCAGTATGTTGGATGAATAGGAAATGCTTTCTGCTTAGCTATCTATTTTAGTTTTCCCTTTTTCAATGTCATTTTACTTTTTGTGTTATTTCCATGAGCCAACAATGCAATTTCTCATTGACTAGTATCTGTGGGCCTTGATTGATTTCAAATAACAAAACTACAAATCGACTAAATATCCATATGTTGAGTCAGTCTGATTTTAGCTAAAAATAACTTGGCTCCCATGGGGTCGCATTTGAACAAATCTAGCCCTCTGCCTAATACAAGTCCGACATCCCTAGTAAATATGATTTTAGTTCTCATCTTACCGGTACAGGCAGGGAGACTGGTGTGGGTATGACCTGGGAGTACATGTTCATGGGTACTGGAATGAACACCGGTACAGGGATGGGAACAGGAATAAATTCTCTCTTCGTACCATCATCCACATCTGAGGAGCCATCAGAAATATGAGTGTCACACAAGGCCCAAAAATATGATATAT
>OMLC01047737.1:0-11426 GCA_900302585.1 Regalecus glesne | reverse complement strand
GGGGGGGGTCTTGCACGTCGATGAGGGATTTCTAGATGTCATGCCCTAATGGATTGTTCAGTATTTTCTCTTGCACATTTCAGTACACAAGTCCACTCCCCAAGCAGTTTGTGTTGGGGTGTATGGCCGAAGGTTGGAAAAGTGGGACAGTGATATAAAGCACATCAGTCCAAATCCCTTGACCTGCTGAGAAAACCGATCAGTGGCACTCTCCCTGTTCAGATGCCATTCAGATGCCCTTGAATGCAATGCTTTACCCCATTTTGGCTGTAGCGAAGCTATTAAGTAGAACAGTTGAAGCCCTTGGAACTCTTTTAACCTGTTTTGTTCAATTTGTCATCAAAAATGATGCAAAGATTTCTTTAACTTGAAATAACATTTGATGACAGAACAATGATAATACCTTGCAATTTATCCACATCTCATTGTAGAATATTTGGTGGCATGCAGTTTTGAATGGCATTTAGGCATTCATGAAGTTGATCAATGACGTAAGGATCAATGAAGAAAAGAGCTGAGTGTCATCTGCATGAATGTGGAAGCTGATGTTATGTCTGTTTATGATATGTTCCAGAGGTAAAAATGGAAACTATGAATGGGCCGAGGATTGGCCCCTGATGTACCCCTCGTACAGAAGGATGTAAATGATCTAGAATCATCAATAGTTAATTTAGAGGGATGCCTCGATGGGTCACTTGGTAGGTAGAGTATGTACCACATAAGGCCAAGAGCATAGTGTGGTGGTCTAGGTTCTTATGTGGCCCAGGTTCAAATCTAACCCAGGCTCTTTGCTGCATGTCAACCCCTATCTCTCCTCTGTCTTTCCTGTCTCTCTCTCTTGATCTCTCTTGAAGATCTTTTAAAAAATATTTTTCAAAAAACAATAGTTGGAGTAACATGAAAATAAAAGCAATATTTAGCAAATGTACCGGGGTCAAATGCAGCACTTATTTAAAAAAAAAACACCACCATGATCTCCTGTGTTAGAAAATCAGCAGATACAGTTCCACTCACAAAAGAGTTAGTAGCATACAGTATTTACAAGGACAAACTGATTCAAAGACCTCCTTAAAGACATGAGCAAACAATTTATCAAAAGAATGGAAATAGGGATATATTTGGTAATAGTTCCAAATACCAGAGAAATCGGGTGAAACGGCAACCAGCACACAGTAGTAGTCATGGAAACAGTGTTTGAAGCAGAGGGGTGAAGAATGTTCACACTGGCAGTACCTTGTCAATAAAATAAAAATCCTCTCTACTCAGAAGAAGGCTGAGTAGTGATCTAGTCGGGACCTGTCGGCACAGCTTTGATTCATCCACATTACAGGAAAAGATGAAATAACATGAAGTGATGTGCATTGGTGGTATTTGTGGATAGTACAGTAATAAGTAGGGTATGGTGATCTCTTCACTTTAAACAGAGGGGGTTTGGTTTACTTGTTGACGGGACTGACTGTGAAATCTTTTGCTCAATCCATTCCAGTTCATGTAAAAAGTGAGGTTATGCATCAAACACCATTTGCGTTGCTCCGAGCTGATAGTTTTTCAATATAATTTCTGTGTATGTGATTTGGTTTGATTTAAATCACTGTTATGTAACGGAGAGAATACATTGACACTGATCTACCCATCTTGTAGTCAAAACAGATCAACTGGTGTCTGTGTGTTTTTTTCGTTAAATTTCTCCACACTGCATGTGTTTGTGGTTGAGATCATCATAGCTGGACAGCAAAAGCTTACTTTTGTAATATTTCTATTTGGACCCTTGGTTTATAACTTACTACTGTGGCAACTGAGTTTAAATTGCAGCCTTCTTTTTGGGTACATAATGGCGATAAAGGATGTTTTTGCGGAGAATTTAGCATGCTGTCCGTTTTCTGTTCATGCAGTTGCCCTCGTTGTTATGGTCATGATCTCAAGTCTCGATGCTGAAGCTGCTGCTGTCTGCTCATCATCATATCAGCTAAATATCTCAAGTATGTGGGTAAAGCTAACTCGTGCCCTTCCTCTCTTCCACAGGTATCTGTATCAAATGTGGGAAGGGTGTCTATGGAGCCAGCCAGGCCTGCCAGGCTATGGGGAACCTGTACCATACAAACTGCTTCACCTGCTGTTCCTGTGGTAATTAATACTTATCTAACGTTAATGCTAATCAACTTGCCCTCCTTGTTGAATGTTGAAATGCTGGGAGGGCAAATGCCTTGTTGTGTTTTCCATTGGCCATGTTTTGCACAGTAAAATGGAGACAGCGGATCTTAATAGCGTGCTGCCAATCTCACAACGCTTGTGAAGAGCAGTGGTTGTATTCTAAGATCATAGAAAACGGAGGGGAAATGTTGCAGATGACGAATCTGATGACCGTCTGTGTTGAGCAGGAGAACCTATTTACATGTGCATCAAGTGCTACCATTTGCCTTTCCTGCAGACAGACGTCTGTGAGTCTACCGTGACAAGGACAATGCCATTCTTTAAATTACATTAGACACAAGATGTTACCGTTTTCCTCTTCCATCAAAGCTAAAGTAGCGTAAGCTGTTTTCCCCAGACTGTGGCTTTGGAAGTGCTGAAAACCCCCCCGAAAGTAAACGGATCAATGCCAGGTTTTTGTTTGGCTGCACTGTTCCCATGTCAGTGCTCAGCCCTGAGTTTATTCACAGTGATCACATCAGATCCCATTTTGACATTATTGAGTGAGTGAAGTGAATCTGCAGGAATAATTAGCTGCATAACACTCTTAACAGCTCCCGGGTGCTGCAGCTGCCCACTGCTCCCATACAATAGGATGTGTTAAATGCAGAGGACAAATCTCATAGTAGGAATACAATGAGCAAATAAAGTGGCTTTCCTTTCCATATTGTATCGGTGCACATAATTGGTTGAACCAACTGTTTCTCAAATTCAGCTTGGGCATGAGAATGTCAATTGCCTTTCGGTATCCAGATAAGTGTGAAGGGGTGTATATATCTTTTAAACCTAAATGAGGGTGTATCTTTACCGACACACAGTAACCACTGGTTTTAGTCTCATCTCGGAACGAACAGAATGGCTCAGAGGCTCAGTCGGTACATGCTCTGCTCTGAATCATCTCCAGCATGACTGGCGTTCTGTCAGATGTTGTTCTATGGCTTAGTCATACATCGGAGGATGTTTTTCCCAAGGCTCTGCTAATGGAGATGCATGTTTAGTTGGGTTGCAGACATATATTTTTTTTCTGTCAGGCTATAGAACACCTTAGTTTGCTGTCAAGCATGAGCATGTTTATTAGGATGCAAAGGAACATTTCTGCTCCGTGACCCAACTTTGGATAAGCAGTTGACGATGGATGGATGGATGGATGGATGGGACATTTCTGACAATCATATAATCCAGTAATTCAAGTATTTTCTTTCAATTTTGGACATTAGTGGATTATTTTGCATCGTATTTGTTGACCACTCTCCCCTCTATTGGTAGTTTCCTTGAAAAAGTTTACAGTGTGTGTGTGTGTGTGTGTGTGTGTGTTTGTGTGCGTGTGCGTGTGTGTACGAGGCTCCCTTGTCATCTGATTCCCTCTCTATCTCGTGTCTCCAGAGGTAATAGAGGGGGAAGATGTCGGGAAAGTGTTTTTTAACTAGGCTACCTCCATTCATGTGTGTACTATAAATGCACACCGATCCCCCCCGGCTCTGGAAGAAGTGCATATAATTTACATGTAACAAAATCCACCTACTCTCTGATTTATTGTGCTTCTAAGAATGAGCGTCAGTTTCCAGTTTCTGAGGTTCAGGGGTTTCTGTTAGAGGATAACCCTTGACCTGGTTAGAACGCCACCGCAGTGCTGACATTCCTGATGGTGTTTGCAGTTTTTTTAAAAATGAGACATTTTGTTTTGGGGGGATCAAAGAGAGCCTTAATAATAAGCCAGACACAGCTCTGCATTTGATGCCAGGCCAAAGATAGAAGCCATATAACAGGGTTTTCAGCCTGCTCTGATGCTCTGAGGCATTTGTTTGTGTAACAAACTGTTGTCCCCCCCCCCTTCAAACCTATTTTTCTCTTTCAAAGTGAGATGCTTAAAAAGAGGCGGACAATATAAGCATTGCTTAAGTGTATAATAACCGTTTCCCTGGGCACCTAGTTATGAGGTGGGGTCTGACCAGATCATTACATCCCGTCATCCTCCATTACTGCCGAGACGGACATCAAACCGTCTCAATCGCAGTTAAGTCTTACCGGATAACACTCATGTCCGTTGTGACCACACAAGCCTCTTTTACAGTTCGCATCAGGCTTCTGTTAATCATTTCACAGGCCACCTCTCGTCTGTAGATGGTTTACGGCTAACGGAGATGATGCAGTGTATGGTTGGACCCGATGTGAATGGGAATGTTTTCTTTAAACCCGAGTGTTTTGAACACCTCTGAGAAGTTTGGTTTCAAAGTGCCTCCACTTGTCATAACACAAGCCAGTGATTTATCGAGGGGCTTCATTCTTTTGGTTATTTTTCGTTTTTTGTTCCGTCCTCCCCTTGACATTTTTAGCTAAAATGTGCCAAGAATAGGGTGCTTCCAGAGTCTGGAGCTCTGGTACAAGGGGAGAGTTTACTGAGAGATCACTCGCTGGTAGCCTTGGGCTTTGTTTAACCATGCATAATTGAGCCCTCCCCCTGGCTCACTCCCATGGTTGCACCCTTTTTTCATGAAATGGCCAGGAATGCAAACTACCCCCCTCCACTTGAGCCAGCCTTCCCTGGAGGACCTCAATCAGACAGTCACAAAGTGTACCAGACCTGCTTATCAGAGGGGGCAAGCCTGGCATGGTCTCAGAGCAAACAATGCATGGAGAGAGGCAAGCACACATGTGCTCACATGGACGCGCACACACACACACACACGCACACACATTCCTCATGGTTCCGGTGTAGTCAGGTTTACAGGTTGGTGGATTTGATACAAAGGTCAAGCCTGGACATGGAGAGAACCGGTGTGTTTGATTTTTAAAACAGGAGGTTAATTATTTATTCCATCTCCGATTCTGTCCCATTTGAATGACCTTTGTGAATACTTCTCTTCTTCTGCTTCCTGCTGTTTACATCTGCATTGGTTGCGTAAAGCTGAGGGGAGTGGCCTTCCAACCAAAAGGTTACTCATCTTAATGGCCAGAGTAGCTGTGGAAAGTATGGACATGCAAAGAGTAAAAGTCGACTTGCATTTATTTGATTTCCGATCCCTCCTCTGGAGCTGTTTGAAGACCAACAGCAGAGGACTATGCTCCTATTGGTCAGTTCCCCGGCATGGCCCACGGAAGTGTGTGTGACCGCATGGCTAGGTAAATGGCTCTATTTGCGTAGCATTTTTATAGCATTGATTTATAAATCACTTCACTATCAAGATGAGAGAAGCAGCAGGGGTCACACGGGGAAAGGACAGCATCATAGGCCAAGACCTGCCATGGATGTGAGGATGGGACCCTGGATAGATAGAATAAGAGACAAGTGTGTGTATGAGCATACGCCGAGGGGCAGTTTGGAGTTGGGACACGCGCCATGCTGGGAGTACGGGGCAAATGAAGGATTTCGGGGTAGACCCTGTTAATTAAGCCTTCCCTGGATAAGAGATTCAAAGTAACTTGTCAATCTTGGTTCCATCCCCACGGTGTAGGAGGCCAGTGTCTGCTGTGAGGCTGACGAGTCACCTCTGCATAACGAGCCTCTCATATCGCTGATGGAACAGGGATCCGAGATTTGGAATGTCCTGTTGATGTTGCTGCCAGCTCGTCCACCACCAGCTGCACCTGTCAGATAGCAGAAGCATGAAAGCTGAACGTAATCGTGACTGTTGAGTTCAATTGTTTGAGTTCTGGTTACCATCATTGTCTCGAGGACTCTACCCGGGCTTTTTATCAGCAACTCTCAGTTCCCACTAAGTAACTATGGGAATAAATGGTGGGGAGTCTTTTCATCCTCGGTGACCGGAGGAAATCTGGATGATTCTCCTCCAGAATAGCTCAATGGCTTCTTCTATCTGATATGCTCTCAATACGGAGTGGTTTCTTGAACCACCTTATTGCTCAACAACAGATCTGTTTTATGTGTCACCATCAGTCCCCATGTCGTGGGGGTGGACACGGACTTTGATGGAGCCTGGGGGCTTCAGGCCTGATGCCCTTCCGGACGCCCCGCAGTGGGTCTGAACCCGCTGCCTCTGGCTCATCATTTCCCGAAGCGCACGCTCTACTCCTGAGCTATCGCAGCCCCCAGTGTTCACATGCCTGTGCAAAATACGCCACGTGACGTCAAGCTGAAAGACACACGTCTGATACCAAACTATAAGGGCTTACCAGTGACATGAATACTTATGCATGGTTCCTCACTCTGACTTGATTGTAGTATTTCTGCTTGCCTCTGAAGCCCACGGCAACTTCACCTGCATATGGAGGTTGACTGTAGAGTCAAGATTCAAAAACTTTATTGTCCTTGTGAATCCACAAATCAATTGTAATTGTTGGCTTCAAATGGTGGGATTGAGAGAATGAAAAGACAGGGAAGAGATAAGAAATGTAAAATGTCATCATTGGAAAAGGGGTCTAAACAAATACAACATATATGCAAGATGAAGTACAGCTTTTGATAAAGCACAATGCAACATATGAGGTGCTAAGACGTCAGCAGAATGCAGTGAGTGTGTGGTGGGCAGAGGGAGTGGCTTAAAGTGGCACGTGAGTAAATATTGCAAATTTTGCTCGTAAGCAATGGTGGCAGCACCCCAGTCTCATCAGACTGAGGGAGAAGTCTGAGTTTATCAGCACCACAGCTTTTGGAAAGAAGCTGCTTTTCAGTCCGTTTGTTCATATGCAGATTGATCCGAAACACCTACCTGATAGGAGGAGCTGAAACGGATGGTGTTCAGGGTGTAATGTCTTGACCTGTTCACACAGTGAATGCCGTGAAGTTGTTCTAGTGATGGCAGCTCAATGCCAACAATGTCCTGTGCTGTTCCCACAACACACTGGAGGGCTTTCTTTTTTTTTGTGGTCAGCTCTGGTGCAGCTTCTGTACCAGGTTGTCCTGCAGTTTGTTAGGATGCTGTCTGAGGTACATCTGTAAAAGCTGACAGGCAGCTTTTTGGGGAGGCTGGCTCTCCTCAGCCTCCTCAGATAATAAAGACATTGTTGTGCTTTACCCACCACTGCTGAGGTGTTGTCAGCCCAGTAGAGGTCCTCTGTGATTGGGGCTCCCAGGAACCTAAAGCTGGGGACTCTCCACGGCCCCTGTGTCGCTGTGGACGAGACTGTGTGGGGTTTCCTCGGAGGTCCCTAAAGTCCACAATTATCTCCTTGGTCTGTTTGGTGTTTTAAGACCAGGTTGTTCTTGGCACACACATTGTCACGTTCTGCACATGTAGGACTTGACTTGCACAATCAGGGAGAACGGATTTCCCTGTGGCACACATGTCCCGGCTGCACACCAGAGAACCTTAAAGATGTGGGGAGAGGAGATTCTACCTATTTATCAGCAAGGTTGGGTTTTACCTGTTGAGACTTTATAGCTCTAGAGGTAGCTTGAGGATCCAACTCGTCAGAAGCCTTTTTTTTTAATCCCTGTACCACTCAACCAGAGAGATGTCAGTCATCATATGGAGCGATGAATCTGAAATATGGCTCTCTGCCTTCAACACATTCACTCCCACCTCCGGCTCTGTTGACTCTGTGATGTGTTGGACTTTTTTTTCCTCTAATAAATTGACTAGCTTTTTTTATATCAGGACAGAAAGTATACGGCAGATGAGTATGAACACACGTGATTTAAGGTCGTAAACAATAAAAGGAAAGTTCACCTGTACGAGGCTTGAAGCTCGTAAATGTGTTCCACCTACAGATTACAGAGTACAGCTGGTGATCACAAGGTTATCTGGTTGAATTACATTTTTTTTTTTAAAGTAACCTTAGGCTAAGTTTGTTGAAGAAGCCGCGGTACCTCAGTGATAGAGCACGCACGTCTGTAACTGATGAGCCAGATGTTGCGAGTTTGAACCCCCCGCAGGGCATCAGGAAGGCTATCCAGCCTTAATCCCCCATGCTGCATCTAAATCCGTGTCCATCCCAACAGCGTGGGGCCAACCATGACATGTAAAACAGACCTTTAAACCGATATCGATTTTGTCCGTTAGCCTGTCTGAGGATTTATTTGTTGGGAAAAACAACTCTGAGCCTGATCTAAATGTCCACTGGTGGAGATCCTTGTTGAGAAGATTTAGTGTCGCAGTATCTATTACATTCACATCCCATACCAACAAATCCATCTGCCTATCAATCAAGGACCTGCACAGTGGGAGCGCTCGGTCGTATTTCCTCATACATTGTCAAGATGGAAAAGACAGCCGTCCCACAGTGCTCCAACCAGAACAACTCACTTGCTCCTGTCCAGCCTCGGATCGCTGAGATTAAATAGAGCTCCACCATTATTAAGACACAGCTCACTGTTTAATCTGTGGGACTACACTTAGACCTTTGGCCGTAGATGCTGGATTTAATTGCTCTAATAAGACTTTCAGAGAAGTGATCCAGCAGAGCTGAACAGTTGTAGCTGGTTTGATTTGGAGAAACACAAAGGGAATGTGAAATGAAAGGCAGAGCTTGATTTGCCAGGGTCTCAGACGTGTAGAACTCCCCCCCCCCACCAGTGAAAAGTTACCACTTAATCTTATCTTTTCAAATACTTTTGACTTCTGTCATCCTGAAAGAGCGGCCGTGCGTATCAAAAGGAGTAAATCTCTTCATTCGCTCAACCGATATGTCTCGGCACCCCATCAAACCCGAGCACAGCCTGCACTCTTACCTCAAAATCATTTCGGATTGGGATTTCATTTCTACGAATGCTAGTTGCTGGTTTGTCTACAGAGTTGAGACACAAAGGAGAAGGCCTAAAGGCTGGGAAGTGAATGAGAAATTGAGGAGCTGAATTTGATTTTCTGCCTCAGACGTATAGAACCTCTCTGAAGTCTTAGCTCCCGTCATTTTGCTCTTGTCTTTTCTGGTTTAACAGATGATTTTATTCAAAACCACTCACAAGGGGGACACGACCAAGTAGCAGATGTATTTTGTGTGTCAACACGCAGGCGTCTCGGGAGCACTGAATAGTAATCACATCGTGACGATCATTGTGTCACACTAAAAAAACTGTGGAACCAAAAGCACCAAGGCGTCATTGTCCACATATGCATGGAACTCATTCTATGGTTGTAGAGATTGTGTATCAGTCAGGGCTGAAATCACTGGATCAGAGCACTGAGCTGACTACGCCATTTGTTTCATGTCTGTCGGAGAATCAGGCATGCTGGTGTTATATACCCAGATGCCGCTGAAGCAGAAGGCTTTGCCTGCCTGTATGCCAAACGTGGCAGTCGGAGATAAATCCTCTTGCACAGATGCTCCTAGCGGGGGGAAAGAAACAGCCTCAAAACTGTCATGGGAGATGAGAAATGTAGATGTCACCCTACCAGCAAGAACATTTCCACCCGTTACTCCAGCTAGATTGGGGGAATAAACACAGAGGAAGTGTTGCCTCGGAACGAAATACTCAAGCTGGTTAGAGTTGAAACATTTACTCAGTCGACTGACTGATGGAAAGTTAGTCTGTTTTGATTTTGCCCATCGATTAATAATCACAGTCATCAATCAATCACCATCCGGGGCGGCACGGTGGTCCGGCGGTTAGCAATGCGGCCTCGGAACAAGAAAGTCCTGGTTTCAAATTCCATCCCAGGTCCCTTCTGTGTGGAGTTTGCCTGTTCTCCCAGTGTTTGTGTTGGTTTCCTCCTGGTGCTCCAGTTTTCTCCCACCATGCATGTCAGGGTTAATACTCCTGCCTGTGCCCCTGAGCAAGGCAATAGGAAAAGGAACCGGAGTTGGTCTCCGGGCACTGCAGCTGCTCTCTGCTCCTATGTAATAGGATGTGTTAAACACGGGGAACTCATGAGGTTTTATGTACGTACAATGAGAAATGAATGAAGCTTCTTCTTCATCATCTATGAAGTAAAACACCAAACATTTACCGGATACAGTTTCATGAATAATTGAGGATACTTGAGAACTCGCATGTAGGCATTAAGGAACACATTTAAAAGTTTGTGTCAAATGACTGTTGATTAACAGTGAGATGAATGATAAAGTGCGAGGTTACTCGGGTGACAGAGATGTGGCTTTGCACCATGAGGGTTACACAGTGACGACTCTGCTGCTTCATTTGACATCCTGGCTCATTAGTACTGACCACACATTTGTCAAACCACAAGTGAAGTTTCCCTTTGGGAGAGTGGTGTGCTAAAGTTAGTCTCTGAGATGCTGTAATGACCACATCAACCACGGTCAAAGCTGCTCGGATCAGGAACCTTGCCTGATCTGTTGACTGGTCCAGGAGCAGTTGAGCCTCTTGACCATATCTGTGTTCTTTCATGAGGAGTTGCAGCCCCATTGTTCTCTGTTTGACTATTTGCATCAGCATCACATTTACGACATAAAGTGTCGACATCGAGTGTATCATAGCTGTGCTCCATACGATAGATTGGTTGGTCTAGTAATCAGAAGGTCACTGGTTCGATCCCCGACTCCTCAAGGAGCATTTTGAAGTGTTCTTGAGCAAGGCACTGAACCCTTAATTGCAGCTGGTCGGTCCCGGCGAGGCGCGCCATAGAGAACCGAGGCCTGTTTTAACTGACGTGCGCCATATTAAGCCCAATCAAATCCCCATCCTTTGTTTATTTGACCCCCTCGGGCTCCGTCTATAGCAGCTGCCATATAGGTGTCGTAAACGCCCCACCGCGCTCCATTTAGCTGTCATAAACTGGTCTTATCCACACCGGGCAGCGGTGAGGCACACGTTTTAAACAGCTAGCAACAGCACTCCGCCAAAAACGCCAGCAGCGTGCAACTATTGCAGATTAGAAAAATGGAAGGAGTGCAACAGCTCCTTAGAAAGCCTGTAGTGGCAGTGTTTGGCAAGACAGCGGTCACCATGCTACCTTCAGCTTGACTAAATATGGTGTGGGAGTCGAAAATAAACTATTTGAAGGAATACCCCATCCGCGTGTTACTGTTAAGAGCCTCCTCTCCGTTAGCTGTTGTGTTTGACGTTACTTTGATTTGTCCAACATCATTAAAACCTGTGACTGGACAGCTCTGAGGGAGGGAGATTTCTCTTCTGTAGCCAAGAGCTGTGAAGCACATCATCCTATATGACGTGGTCCGGTTCTGTCCATGTTGAGGTACCCGTGTCATGAACCCATGAACACATGTCATCAGATGCCCTGTAATAAAAAATCCTTTTTGCATGAGGTCTCAATGACTTTATCTGACATCATAATTCTGTCATCTTGGTTGTAACGGCCTCATGATTGTGGATTATTTCTATCAGAAGGGGGATGACTTGATCAGTTCTTCTTCTGCTG
>OMLC01047736.1:0-11206 GCA_900302585.1 Regalecus glesne | reverse complement strand
AAGAAGCCCCTGCCTTTGACAAGCCCACCAGAGGCACATCGGTGGAAAAGTTCAGAGAGATGGTCTTCAACCATCTCAAGGTATGTTACAGTGGGTAAGAGATTCTCGGGCTAAAAGAGCAAGAATCAAGTTGTTCAGATATAATGAAATAGATGTCCCGGGACATCTATGAGGGAGTGCTATGCATGTACGTATGAGGCTCAGCAAAGCAGTGGGCGGCCTTCTGTTTATTGGAACAGTCTAAAGATCTTATAGGAGCTTATAGGAGCAGTACAGTGGTGCTGCGGGTGGGACTGTTGCCTCACAGCCAGAAAGTCCCGGCTTCGAATCCCATCCCAGGTCCTTTTCTGTGTGTGGGGTTTGCATGTTTCCCCCATCCCTGTGTGGGTTTCTTCCCAAATGACTCTAAACCTGAATATTCTCACATCAGTATGTCAAAGAAACCAAAGTAAGAGCATCTCAGAATGATACTTATGGCAGTCAAACTGGAAGGAGAACATGAAACAGTTAAGTGTATTATCCCTCCTCCTGTTCTTCTTCCCTCTCAACACTGCTATTTTCTCCTTCAACCCACCTATCCTTAGTCCAAGCTGGGAGAACAAGCTAACCTTGGCAGTCTGGTCAGCCAGATCCTCTCCGTCGCGGATGGAAACAAGGATGGACGGGTGTCGCTGCCGGAGGCCCGCTCTACCTGGGCCCTCCTCCAGGTGGATGAGGTAAAGTGTGACAGTCGCACATTGAGTTAACACTTACACAGCCTCAAATCCTTAAGAATCACTCGCAGATGAAATGCTCAGGAACATCCTCGAGCTTAAACCGATTTGGATCAGCTCATTTTAATGGTCGCTGTCTGGTGGGACTCACCCAGGAAAGCAGGTGCTTGGCATTTTGCGTCATCCCAGCAGCCTAATGGTGTAGAATGAGGCAGGTAGCGATGACTGAGGAAGAGATGAAGCTTCCGACGCTTACTGGTAGATAAGGCAGACAGGCCTCACAGGGGACCTTTCATCAAGAGATGCCTCATCAGTGGGTAAAAGCCAGGCTCAGCTTTGTTCTTTCCATGTGGTGATGTGAAATCTGCTGACCAACACTGCCATGCCTGTAGGTTAAGCAGAGAAAAAGACAATCTTTATGATTGTAGCTTAAACAACTATCCAAGTAGATTGCGAAGTCATCTTTTTATAATTATTACTATTATACAATGATTGTAATTATTACCGTTTTCTTTTGAGGTCTTGCTGGGCTTGCTGCTTGAAGATCGCGGACACACCCCTCGTCTTCTGGGCTACTGTGGAGACTTGTACATGACGGAGCGTGTCCCTTACGGGCCTTTGTACGGATTTTCCTTACCCTGGCCGTTGGTCACCTGGGTCCCGGCTGGGGTGCAACGCACCCTTGACCAGTGGTTCACCCCCTCCTGGCCTCGCAAAGCCAAGATTTCCATGGGCCTGCTGGAGTTAGTGGAAGACATCTTCCACGGCACCTATGGGAGCTTCCTCATCTGTGACCTAGCTGCGTCACGCTTCGGATACACAGAGCGCCATGAAATCCGGCTCACCGATCCGCGAGCAGTGGTTCCTGAGAACGAGTTCCGACGTGCCATGCAGGCGCTCAGATGCAAGACGGATTCCGATTGTGTGTATGGGGTCGACTGCCAGACATCTTGCGACGTGGCAGAGGAAAGGTGCAGGGAGGACCCCATACAGCCCAACTTGTCCAAGGCGTGCAGCGCACTGAAGGACTACCTGCTGCGGGGGGCGCCTTCGGAACTGCAGGAGGAGCTTGAGAGGCAGCTGTATGCCTGTATGGCCCTCAAAGGTAATGCTGGACAGATGAACATGGAGCACTCACTCATTCTCAACAACCTCAAGGCCCTGCTGTGGAGGCAGATCTCACACACCAAGGATTCGTGATGGGAGGTTATCGAAAGATTCGACCATTTTTAATTTCCAGTTTTTAGTCATTTCATATAACTATGTAACGATGCTGAGAAGAAAAAAAAAACATCCTTTTTAGCCACAAGAATGGAGACATCTGACCTGTCATCACCATTGGCAGTCACTGAGGGTCAGGTATGACTGTTCTATCTAGGACCATCATGTGTGATGGATTCTCATGTAGAGATGCCGATGCACCTGTATCAACCACATGGTCCTTGGCAGGGGATGCCCAGAGTCCAATGGCATGGAGAACCAAAATTGAGGACCACCCTGATGGAGCCTTCATCCCCATTCACTGCCATTGTGACCTAAAGACATATTCCGCCATCAAGGTCTGGGGGATAATGCTTGCCATGGGTGACCCTACCCAGAGCCAAGCTATGGATGATAGTTCTTGGGATTAGTGCACACAACCTTCTCCACTACAGCAAGATGGTGATTCTGTTCTGACCTGTAAATGACATCTGACCTTTACATTGATGACCCAGTTTGGTTCATCAATTTATGGTTAATTCAGTTGGGGGGGGTGTCGAGGATGTTTAATTCAAGATTTTAGCTGTATTAACCACCAGTCTAAAATATAAAATGCACTGTTCAATCGTTATATGAAGTGAAAAACTACTAAAACTTTGAAAGAGAAAATGAAAATCCATTTCAGTATTCCATAGGCAAGTTTTCTTAGGTCTTTATAGTCTGTACTGCACACATTATTTTTGATGAATTGACAATGTTACATCATGAGAAAATAAAAATCATATTTTGTTACAATCCTAGCTGTACTTCTCACACTACAAGATACTTTTGTAGTCTCACCTACTTATTTATATTACTGCCTAACGGTGCCATAAGAGAGATGATGCTGGAAATAGCCTTGCTGAATGTTTAATGTTGATGAAGGTAGAGACTTGGAACTGAAAGAGATTAATTTAGGTCACATTTGAATGCTGTAA
Organism: Regalecus glesne; assembly: GCA_900302585.1. Classification (NCBI taxonomy): domain Eukaryota; kingdom Metazoa; phylum Chordata; class Actinopteri; order Lampriformes; family Regalecidae; genus Regalecus; species Regalecus glesne. The sequence continues at coordinate 8,316 of OMLC01047736.1, read as the reverse complement.
TTACCCATGATTCCATCAGGAAGTTGATCCAAGTTCTGTAAACTGTGATTCCATTTAAGTCTGTAATTGTGATTACAGACACCCTTGTTAACCCATCTGAAATGTTACAGAGCTAAACCTTAAGAACATGTTTAAAAACTGACAACCCAAAAGCATGTGGGTTAGAAACTCAAGATTAGTCATTGTTGTTAAAACTACAAAACTGTACAAATGTTTACCTTTTCAATGAAACCAGCATGATTTTGCACAATAAACATACCATTTCACTGCAATTCTTCCTTCTATTCATCACATGATCCCAGCGTTTGGAGCCAGTATGCTACTATTGAGTTCATTCATGGTCTTTCAAAGGCTTGTGGTCTGGTTATCAATCATCTCTTATCTTTGACCAAGTGGGTAGAAAAAAATTAGAAATTGAGGAATAACAATAATACGCATACTTACAGCTTACACTGTACAGGACCCAAATACACACATAAAAAAACGTCTTCAAAGCCATTGAAAAAACTCAATTAAAACAAAATAGACAGTTTGGATTTGTAATAAATTTATTTGGATGACGTGGTGTTGTGTGTCTGTGAGGGTGGGGGGTAGATGTGTCTCTAACCATCCCCTGCCTCTTGTTCTTGTGCTCGTAGAAAACTGGCCTTTTTCTGGGCAATGCGGTCTTTTCTCTGTGCCAAAGATAACTTGGCGCGATTCCACCTGCCCAAAGACAGAACAAAGTATGCATTAACATTCAGCACACCACAAGAGGAACATAATCCATTCACTTGGCATTGATGTTCCCAACAGAGCTATTAATCGATTTTACATGGACTATAATATAAATTAGGGTGGATTAAGGTCTTTCCATAACAGTCTATAAAAGTTGATGCTCTAATAGTTAACATCATTCATGTCCCCTATGAGGAAATTGTCGAAATTTGAGAGGAATTTTCCAAAAGGTCTGAAAAATTCCAAAGGGGAAATTACATCTGTACATTTCCTTTCTTATTAATGTGTTAATCAGAGTGATCAGGGACGGTGGTTTTGAATAGTTTGAGGCAACAATGACAGCTAACTTAAAATGGAACTCCAAATATACTCATGTAAAAGAAATCTGTTTGGTCTGAAATTAATTCACTCATGTTCAGCATAAATGAACAAATGAGAGCATTAAGAACATGCAGGTGAATAAACCCACCTCTTCTTTTTGACTTCTCTTTTGGGTTTCTTTTCGTGTACGGGATTTGCTCTGATGGCAGCGTGCGCTTTTTTGTACATCTCCTCTACCTGAATTGGACAAAAATAAGTGGTCAGTAACGAGATACTTGAGAGTTGTCATATACTCCCGTCAATATGTATTGCTTCTTTCAGCCCCGTCTTGAAAGGACAGTAAACATCAGCCAGTGCAAATGAAGGACCAACTACATTTTGCTCAGCATTTTAGGTAACATCATCAAAGAAGCACACCTCAACCCCAAGAAGTGGATCAAATGTATAACCGCCAACATTTCTATGAAACACACTGAATACAGAACCAATTGTGATTTATCCTATGAACTTGGAGAAAATTATATAAAGTTTAACACTAAGAAAAAAAAAGGTAAATTGTAGAAAAAAAAACACTGATTAGCAGCCGTCTCTTTTCATGTATGGGTCTTACCATGTCTGGCGTTACTCCATTCTTGATGAAGCGGGAGAACTGTCTCTTGTAGGCATCCTCATCATCCTCCATCAGGTAGGACATGTAGTCTGAGACATTCATGCCCATGATGTGCTTTCGATGCATCTCCGCATTGAACTCCTTACTCTCTGGGTCATAACCAGGGAAGCGCTTCACACTGGAAATAAATAACAGATGGTTTAGGGACTGACAACTGACAATGAGGATGACAAGTGCCAATATGGTAGATGTGGCATTTCCAAAATGTTCCCAGACCTTACAGGTCTTTATCTTGATACAGCAGAGCAGAAGAGTTTTGACCATCACAGAAACGATTGCTTGAAAGATTGATGAATGGATGAGAGGCATCCAATGTAAAAAAGGACTTTGAGTTGTGGTTAGACTAGAAAAGTGCTATATAAGAACAGGTCCATTTACCATGACACAGTAAAGCAGGTCATATGCCAGCAATGTGGAGTGAATGAAAAAGGTACTACTGTGGATTTTGTAGTGTGGTGGTCTGATGTTGCAGATGGCAGAATAACTTTGTATGGGGAAACAAGGTATTGGATGTTATGCCAACTATAAATAAAGATTGACTTGAGGCATACAGGAAAGGCACTGAAAAGGTACACTTTGGCTTGCTTTGCTTCTCTCAGCCCCGTCTTGAAAGGACAGTGAACATCAGCTGTTGCAAATGAAGGACCAACTACATTTTGCTCAGCAAGTTTTGTAACATCATGGAGAAGCAAAGAACAAAGAAACAATCCAACAGGCAACTGGGACACTGGTTAAGGGTTAACCGATAGGAATACAAAGGTAAATAAATACACTCTTCAGAGTGATTTCTGAGATGTGACATATCATTAGCCAATTCGGTAGACAAAGGGGCAGGCGTGCATGTAGCGCAAGGCAAAACATTTTGCTGGAAAGCTAGATGAAACGCAGTTAGTTGAGAGAAAAGATCCTCTGTAAAACTCCCTTGATCTTCCCTTTACACCTCATCACAGACATTTGGGTTTTCCCCAGAGTGCCCTCTCTACCCCTTATATATGTAGAATGAATAACTAAGGTACATTAGAAATATAAAACCTATCAAGGGCGAACGTTTTCAAAGATGCCTGCTTTAAGAAAAATTAAATATCATCTTTAAAAATGTGGATTTACAAATGATTTCAGAATGGAAAAAAGGGGAAAAATTCACACTTGAATTAAAGTTGAATGAATGAATGAACTAATGGACAACACAAATAAAATTGACTTGATATTCTCAATTGACTTTGACACATGATTTATTACAAACCTATGAGGAATTGCGAGACCGCCGTCGACTGCTCCCTTCAGTGCACCAAACACCTTGTTTCCTGTAGTGGTTCTGGCTAGGCCTGCATCAAGGTAACAGGTAAAGGCACCTGGCTGCCCATCAATACTTTCTACGTTGAAATCATCCCCAGTCACCTCCACCTGGCCCTCATAAACCTGGTCGAGACCAAACTTATTCAGCAGCTACAAACAGAGCAGGAGAGAAAAGATGGTTTAAATGATGGAGATTGTCCGGGAATACATTACAAACTACACTTAATGCTCTTCCTGGTTACTTGGACTTGTGTTTAGTACAAATGAGAATTATAAAACCGGCCGAATAAACTGATATCTAAAACATCCATCTAATCTGACCAGTCTTAAATTAGGAATGAAAGGTCAATTTTTGTGTCATGATTAAGCGCAACATTGTTGGGGTGGACATGGACTTTGCCAAGCAACCAAAGTCAGCATGGTCTTTTTTTCCCTCTGTACCTGCCTCATCTCAATGTAGAAGAGCAGTAGGTGCAGCTGCCATGCGACATTCAGGAAGCAGTTACGGGTTCAGTGTCTTGCTCAAGGACATCTCAACATGTTTTCTGCAGGAGCCCAAGATTAAACCACCAACCTCTGATTACTAGGTGACCAATTTATCTCCCGAGCTATGCGGTCTCTTAAAGATGTTTGCTGGAAATCAAACCTTGGTCAACTGCTAGGAAGACGGTTATGCTAACCACTATACCACCAACGCCCTGTTGTGACGAGTCTGAAAAGTGTATTTAAGCAGTGCACGAGGCAGATTGATATTTACAGGTTAAAATTGAAAAAAAGGCATTTTGTGGTTACCCAGCTTTAGAGCCGCGGTGGCTCAGGGGGTAGAGTGCACACATGGCAGCCAGGCATTGTGTGTTTGCCTCCTGCCACGTTGCTTGTTAAATTTGGGTTATTCATTTTAAAGCGCTTTTGGTGGTTGTTAGACTAGAAAAAGGGCCACATAAGAAAAAATCAATTTACCATTTACTAGGTTTGTATCAAAACGTTTGAGAATGCTTAAAATTAACATCTAATGTGATCTGCCTCGCAATCGACATAATGTTGATGATCCTGGTTGATAAGGGTAACATGTATATATAGTGGCTGCCATGTCAAAAGGTAGATAACAACTGGATCACATAATATTCCATTAATCCCGAGTGTATTTTTTCTGTTCATACTGTATATATTGTTTATATTTTCCCCTTGTTTAAATTGCTGTGACATTATGTCTTAGATTTGATTCCTCTCTCTTACTGTGCTTTCCACTTTATGCTGTAACACCTTAATTATTCTCTTTGGGAATAAAAAAGGGAATATCTTTAAGTGCTAGATTTAGCTTTGTGTGCGAACTCTCACCCTGCGTGCCAGTAGCAGGCCTGTGCAGTAGGCCGCAGCATAGTTTGTTAGGCCTACTGTGATGCCATACTTCGGCAACTCATGGGAATAGGCAGCACACACTATCTGGTCCCCCTCAATCTTTGCATAGGCAATCTGGAATAAAAGATACAGGGGAATTAGGATACAAGTATAGCTTTTCCAAAACGTTCAATGTGACCATAGTGAAATTCACTCAGTTCTTTCGCTCAATCACGGTTGCTGACCTGGCAACATACGTCCCTGTTGGATAATCTCACAATCATCCGATACTTTGGTGTGTTGTACTTGTTCTTGTCTTGGATGACCAGCCGCTTGCGTGCAAAGTAATCGGTTTTCCCCTCTGTCAAAAACAAAACACACTCAATTAAACGCAAATGACACTAGGTATGGTTTATATGACTGAACATTTGAGAGACACAAACTGTTTAAATTCAGGAATCATGCATCTGGAATAAAGTTCCCATCTGGAGAGGCAGATGTGTCCATTTACCTCTCCTCCTTCTGAATTTCACTTGGTACCTCTTGAAGTAGGCTTTATTCTTCACTACCTTGACAAAACCCTACGAAAGACAAGGGACCCGATGTAATATCTTAACATCCTGTTTAGAGACTTGAGACTCACTGCGCATAAAATAGGTAAGAGCACCAGAGAAATTAATAAAACAATATAATCTCAATAGCCCACTGCTACTGTTAATGAGCAATATGACAGTTTGCTGTCACATTACTTTGCTCCTGAAGACAGTAAATCAGTGAAGTTGCAGAGATGATTGCAGAAGCCATTTCATCCGCCATAGCGCCACGCTGGAACGCAGGCTTTCGGGTATACCGGTGAAATGAAACGCCATCGAAATCCGACATCATCTGACAACCAACCCAATTGCAAAAGCTTTTGTACAGCCAGCATACAAAAGTAATATAGCATCTTAGTGGAATAGAATGCATATTTGCTGAAAAACTGACCATTTTGACGGAAAGGCTCCTTTCTTCACTGTCGATTCAGCAGTCCTCTTCACCGGAATACTGACGTTGCAAATTGCTTTAGTTCCTTTCAATCACCGTGAGTAGCGCCATCTACTGGGGTGGATGAACGAGCTTCCGTGAGAACCAGGAGGGGGCAGCAATGACCAAGTGCACCAATTGCCCAGAGTGTGGTGTTAAATATTAATTTGTCCTGAGGGAAAGCAGTCTGATAAAGTGTTACTTGATCAAAATTATCCATAAAAAGAGTTAAAAAAATGTTTATGCCCCTGAGCAAGGCGATAGGAAAAATAACTGGAGTCAGTACCAGCCACTGCAGCTACTGACTGCTCCTATACAATAGGATGGGTTAAATGCAGAGAACAAATTTCCTTACTTTTATGTAAGAATGAAGATTTTTCTTCTTCTTCTTTTAAATCATAAGGTAGTCCTGAAGGGCTTCTCACTCGGTGCAGTATATAACAATATGTAACAATGATTTGTGATCCTCTAACCTTGGATCCTCGACACACATGAGGAAAAGCTCCGTAAGAAAAGCCTGCTCATCCTGTCACTGCACAGCTTTACCTGGCTCATGGGCCATAGATGATATTCTCCTAATGTCAATAGTGGGTATAGGGGAGACTCTCAGAGGTAGTACCTTTGATGAACCTAGCTGACGCCACACTGTAAGGTGTGGGTGGGACCACTGGTCCTCAAGAGAATCCTCAACTCTCACTTATGGCTCCTAGCAGCTGGTTGTGCACGCCAGCCGCCAACCCCCGAAACCCCCCAACTCACCCTCGGTGCTAAGCTAAGTGAGGGGCATCAAGCTAGGCTGGTGTGGCAAGAAGGGACGTCAACCCTCAGTGCATGAGGTCAGGAGCAGTGGAAGAGGCAGATAGGCCCACTTTGGTGGGTGAAATGGCTCTGAAAGTGTGACCTGCAAAGTGTGTGGCTCCCTCAGGCCACAAGAGGACATAGGGGTGTTTTATGGCTGGTCCCCTCAAAAAGGATAGGGACCCTGACTGAGTATGATCCCATTGTTAGTCATAATTTGTATACAAATACATGGATGACAGACATCAAGGAGTGGACAGGAGGGAACAATGGGGAACGTGTCAGGAAGGCTGCTGATCGAGAATATTGGAGAGACTTGACCACAGACTTGATAGTGGTAGATGTGGCATAGGAGGGAAGGATGTAAACAGAATCAGTTCAGAAAATCACATTTAACTTTAGACTCACGTTACAACACCAGCTTCCTGTCACTCCCTTATTCTGCAAATCTTCCATGGTGTGAGTGTTCAGGCGTGTAGGCTTCCTCCACTCAGCAGCTAGTTGGCAAATGCGGCATGGCCTCTTTTGCAATTACAATTGCACAATCTGAAAACTCTCTTTTCTCTCCGAGGTGACCAGACATCTGAAGCGATCATGGTTGGTGCCCTGAGAGAAGTGTCTCAGGATTTTATCACTGGGAGAATCTCTATATAGGTCTATATAGAGATTTTTCACATGTCACGATGAGTCCCCCATGTTGTGGCGGTGGACATGGACCTCGATGGGGTTTTGTAGTTTAGTTGTTGCAGGTTTTCTAACAGCAGAGTGACGTTAGAGGAGCGAGAAGACAAGAAAATAATACAAATATAACACACAAGATGACCTGACCCATGAGCCCAAGTCTATACTACAAACATGTGACATGTGAATATATATATATATATATTGTATACACAAACACACACACAAATATATAATATTATATTATAATAATGTGATTTTATTCTATTTTTGACTTCGATACACATAGAAATCACAAAAAAGAGGTGAATCACATCAATAACGCATTACCGATGGTAGACATCAGCAGTGATGTAAACATGGACTCATCTACTCTCAAAAGCACAAGCATTACCAACATCATCGAAACACTAATACAGCTGACCTTCGACCTTTGGGTTGTGTCTATAATTATAGCGTACGTGAACAGCAAAAAGGCGTTTTAACGTGAAATCAAATGACACCATACCCTGGGCAGGGCATTGCACCTGGCTACAATTAGTAAGAGGCAACGCGTCCCAACGCAACACAGATTCAACTCTTCTCCGAGAAGAACACTGCTGACAAACGCTGTGAAACATTCCTAAACTGTGATTAACAAGAGTGGTGAGCGTCACCGACATGATACCAGATGCAGCAGTCACCGTCAATCACAGGGGTCACAGGAGGTCACAGGAGGTCACAGGAGGTCAAGGTTGAGTTCATAAGCAGTATTTGTAATATCGACATCCTCCATCAGGCTAACGTCACACGTGCGGTATATGTGTCGAGGAACTTCCACTCGCATGTCACACGGCGGAAATCCAACTCGAGCAGCTTTTCTTTCTTTCTTTCTTTTTTTTTGCCCTCAGAGCAAGAAGCCTGGAGAGATATTCATGCTAAGGAAATGAAGGGAACTCCATTTAAAGGCGTCAGTATGTGTCAGCCAGTGTTTCACCAGGTTACTGTTTAAGTGCATCGTCCTCCAAGCAAAGTTTGGTCCAGTTTGGTAGATGCAGTGAAATACACGAAGGGCTGCTGGAAAACACGTTACAGTTAAAAATGGAGTTCCTTCAGATCTGTTTCAAGATGACACACAATCGTTACGCTAAAATCTATCTGGTAAACCGGTAAAGGCTGAAAAAGGGAACCCAAATCTTCTGCTTTTTGTCAAAGCAGGACAGATAGCGTCCTCCTCTGTCCCTCTCTGGGCATGTTTTTGATGCTCGATAAGCAGGCCACAGTCACTCTTGATCTGGGAGACCAGAATGGGGTGAACTACTTTAGTGTGGAAATCCAATTTATCTGGTCCTTTTACACACACACACACACACACACACACACACACAGACAGACAGTTCGACAGGCTAGAGATAGACTGATAGAGGATCAAAGTAGTGACCAATAGGGCTTCATCCTAGGGGCGCGGGGGGGGGGGGGGGGGGGGGGGGAGG
>OMLC01047732.1:1583-12246 GCA_900302585.1 Regalecus glesne | reverse complement strand
TCCCACCATCCACTTCTTTGCACCCTTCCTTCTGCCCAATTTTCTGAGTATCCTCTTTCAATGTCTTCTCCCATTACACCGCCACCCTCTCACTCTCTGCAACCAGGTGTAAAGAGCACAGGGATGGCGTAGCTCGGGAGGTAGGGAGGCGGTCTTGTAATCAGAGGATTGCAGGTTCGAATCCTGGCCCTGTCAGAAAGTTTGTCATAGTGTCCTTGAGCACGGCACTGAACCCCTAACTGCTAAGCCCTGTGATGGAATTGGACCTGTCCTGGGTGTTACCCCACCTTTCACCCAATGAGTGCTGGGAGAGGCTCCAGAATGACTCCACCACCCAACTTTGGATAAGCGGCTGATCGGGGACGGATCACCATTCAGGTGATCTGTCGAGTGCGTGCTGGGTGATGTCTGTTGGATGGGTTTCCGTCTGTCTGGCATTCTACCTGCTGCTTGTTGGACTTTCTGTCAGCCTGTCTGAATGTCTGCTTGTGTGGGAACCACCTCATGATATACCCACAGCAGCCAACAGCAAGGGATGAAGGCAGAGATGGTGTCGTCTGAATATGTAGTCACCCACAGCAGAGTAACTCACTATGGGACATCAGGAAGTATATCCGGCCCTAATCCACCACGCTCCATCTACGTCCCCGTCCACCCACAAGGCGGGGGGCCTATTCGCGACATGGGAAAATGGACGTCTCTCTTGACTTTCTGTCAGACCTTCAGAATTGCTCGTAGCTAAAAGAGGGATCCGTCGTTCACATAGAACACTGCAGCGGAGTTGTTATCCCAGCTTCAAGTTAAGCCACACATCAATGAATAGAAATATATCCCCCACATGACACATGTGTGAAGCATGAGTGAATGAGTTCCTCTGGATATGTAACGACAAACAGCTAAACAACATCATCCGGAGTTATCAGATCTGACATGTTTAGGCTCCTTCTTACCCAGAAAGGTCATTTTCTATGACCATCTTGTGAAGACCTGTGGAGATGCTGCAGCCTGCCACAGCGGGAGGAGAACCCATCGGTTCTGAGGACTGTCCGGGAGTCATCTGAACACTGAATGGGTTGGACAGAGCGGTGTTTACCTCACGCAGGATCCTCGGCAGAGGACCCAGCTTGGAAGCCCCACTCTGGGTGGGGAAAAAGACGCAGAGGAACAAGTCAAGCAATATATATTATAGCTAAGTGTCTCAGTTATAACCAAGAATTCATTCACGGGTTGCATCACCGACTTTCCTCTTGGCAATTCCTCTGTTTCATAGCACCAAACTCCCTTGCATCCAGACAACACATGCTAAATAATAGAATGAAAATGTCTGCATGTGTCAAGTTAAGTCTGAATCCTACATTATTGAGACCCTCATTTCTGAGAGATGGATGTGTGACCCGACTTCTTTTGGCCGGTTCCCTGTTTCTCAGGGGTCACCCCAGTGGATCTCATAGTTTCTATTGGTACCAAGTAAAAGTACCCACGGATGATGGCCTTAAATGATCCATAATGCTCTTCTCAATCTGCAGACTGATGTGGCAAAATGTTACATTGGATGGCCCTCCTGACACAACCACTAATCCTATGGACGGGGGGGGGGCACAGATACAGCAATGGATTCCATCCCAGTATTCACTAAGTAGCCAGAAGGTACTGGTTCCAATCCACTGTGGGTTGTCAGGAAGGTTAACTGGCTTTGATCCTCTGAGCCTGTCCTGGGGATCAGCTCATCATGCGGCCTCGCATTTAACGTGGCTATCCTTGTAGTCTATTAATATGGCATTATTTTTATTTAATAGACTCTCAGTGGTGTCCCTCAGTACCCTGCTTATGTAATGCGATGATGGATTATTGATCGCTGTGGGGTAAACCTCTCAATGGTGTGACAGAAATCATTTTGCTAGTGCATTGAAGGATAGATGTTAGACTTTCTGCAAACGGGTGAGTCATGTCATGTCATGTCATCTTCAACCACTTATCCAAAGATGGGAGTCGCAGATGTGCCGCTGCCTATCTAAGCGCCCATTGGGTGGATGGTGGGAAATACCCTGAAGAGGTCACCAGTGCATCTCAGGGCCGGAGTTAGAGATGAATGCTGTTAGCCCTCCCTGACCCTCTGTGGTGAATCTGAACCCACAGCCTCTGGCTTGTTGCACATTCTACCCCGAGCTACCACAGCAGATAAGCGTCTTTTGAAAATGCTGTTGGAATGTCTCCAATCAAACATGTAGATGGGTAAGACCGAACTAAACAAGTCTTTATTTGCTTTTTTTCCCCCGCAAATTATTCATGTTTCCTCCGTTTATATTACCTGATCCATCTGAGAGACCACCTCAGAAAGAAGGGAGTGCAAGGTGGAGAGCTCCCTCCCCAGGTCGATGTAGCCCTCAAAGCCTGCCGTGTTGGAGATGGTTTCGGGGTTGGAGATCTCCAGGAGGAACCGCTGCATGTTGGTCCACTCGTGCTCCAGGAACTGGTTCATGAAGGACATGTACTCCTCCTTACTGCCAAATCTGGATGCACAAGTAGGGACACAGTGCTCTGGTCAAAACCGAGACACGTGATTCACGAGAATACCACTTCAACAAGCTGTTCTCTGTTACTCTGGCCACCAAGATTCACTGAATACAAAACTAGCAAATGAAAAGAAAAGGTTACGTGTGTGTCTGTGGCCCTTTGGGACACACAAGCCCCCACACACACTCACTTGGTGAAGTTGGCCAAGTTTTGGGTCACTTTAGCGATGAGCGTTAGCGTGCGCGCTGTGCGGTCATCAGGATATTCCTGCATCAGGTTGAAGAGTGAGGGGGACATGATTGCCGGACAGAGAAAACGCAGGAACAGGGATGCACTGATCAAACGCTCGCTGATGTCTGGTCGACCCCGGTTACTGCATTCCTGCCGCCATGAAGCGAACACTTCTTTCAGTTCCCGTGGAAACACACTGCAAAGGGTCAAAGAGAGGAAATGAGTTCATAACCGTCCTACAAAGGGCCCGTTTCAAGCCTATCAACGGATGAATTCAGTGGATGAAATTCAAGGATATGAGATGAGACTTTATCTTCACAGGGATACTCATACAGGTTATGACTCAATATGGGGGAACATGTCCTGGCTCTCATTGTTGAAATCCCACATTACAACCAGGATATAGTGCAGCTTAAAAAAGCACTCATAACCTCATGTTCAGATTTGGTTGAAGACTCGAGTCTGTGCTAAATGAAAAGCTACCAGTAGATGATAGGTAACAACTAAATGGGCTTTGATGCTGTAAATACTACATCCGACCATCTGACCATCCATCATCAACCGTATATCTGAAGTTGGCTGATGGAGTCCTGCTGGAACATATCCCAGAACTCATTTGACCAAAGCGGAGGAAACACCGTGAACATCATTCCTGCAGTCCCGGGGGAGCAGTTAGGGGTTCAGTGTCTTACTAGAGGACTCTTTGACACCCTTTCTAAAGGGCCGGGGATCAAACCACCAATCTTCTGATCGCTCTACCTCTTGAGCTATGCGACCCATGTATTTTATATATATTTATATCATCAGTACCTAATGCAAGGCCTTACCTTTCAGCATTTATTATGATAACAATTAAACCCCAATCAAAGAAAACATCTAAACGATGAATTAAACCGCCATTGGGTCCACAATGAGTATTTCTGTTTACCAATAGGAGTTGATGATTTTGCAGAAGGCCAGCTCGCAGCACATCTTCAGGTTGCTCTGGTGCTCTGGCAGGTCACCAGATGAACACTTGCATGGGTCCACCTCACAGTTCTCATCTGACTCATACAGAGCTTTGATGAACTCACCTGAAGGAGAGATATTGGTGAGACCGGTGAGATAAAGCCCTGTGGTTTGGTACATTACAGAGATCGATGAAGAAATATCCACACAACACTTATGATCAGAAAGATACTGAAAGTCAATTTTGCCACTTGTCTTCACAGAAATAATCTGGGGTAAGAGCAGCATACCAGTGGCTGGCTGCAGGATATCTTTATGGCATGATACCCCCAGGGGGCAGTATACAATATTATTCTTCAAGCTGGAAACAAAATGTCTTTTTTCCTGAGAATCTCGACTAAGGGGTTGCCACAAACAGGAAATTACCTCGATCATCCTCTGATATATCCCTAGACTATAGCACTATAACAGAAAGAGGTCATTTTTACATGTCACAGTTAGTCCACACATTGTGGGGTGGACACGGACTTAGATGGAGTTTGGGAAATTAAGCCTGTATACCCTTCCCGATGTGCCACGGTGAGTTTGAACCCACAACATCTGCCTTGTCAGTTCCTGAAGTGCACCGCTGAGCTACAAATGTGAACGTTGTTCAGAGTCTGAACATTGTCCCAAACGTTGACAGATCACATGAGGAAACATTATCTCATCCAGAATGCTCCTTTTCTATTTCAGTCTATTAATCCAAGCAAATAAACAGCCCCTGATCTTAAACCACTATCACTCTGCACCCACAGCCCCAAACTAACTGTCCGATGTGAGGGTCCGAGGACAGGATGTTGTGCTGAGACACTTCTGTAGTCCATGATAATGGCCTGTACACATAAAACTGACCTGACTTGTTTTTATCTTTGCTCAGGTAAAACAGAAGCAATGATAAAAAAATGGACTGAAGTCAATTGCACAGAAAGAGAAACTGTTTCCGGACTTGCAGCAGTAAAGTGTTCTGATCCAATCTGTTCAGTGTCCTTAATGTGGGGACATGAAGGTGTCTGTTGTCCCGAGCCTTGGCTGTCCTTGGCCGTCTGCAGCCACCGCCACTCATCTGCAGGGATGCCTTCAGCAGCTCTTCAGCTGAGCTTCAAACAGAATCAGCTTCACCAAAAACCACCATGCATTATTCACCAGCACTCAAAAAATATCCTGATGCAACCCTGAGAGTTATAGACTTCTCTGCACATGGATGCATGAGGACACATATGCACCAGTATGCAGGAACAAGCAGGCATTTGCAGGTCACTTCACGGCTCTCGTGGTGTGTTTACGTGCCTGCACGTATGCATGTGCCCACACACAAACCCTCATACAGCAGTGATATCCGAGCTATCGAGGGAAGGAGGTGAGAGATGAGTGCAAGTGAGACTTTGTGGTTTTTACAGATAAGACGGCTGCTGTGTACATCCTTAAATCAGACAGGGGGGTATGTATTCACCACATCAATATATTACTGATGACAGGCAGAAATCCACACTAAGCTATGGATAGTGTTGAGAGTCAAACAAGCCAACCAACAAACAACCAGACCAAGATTGAACTTATTTAGATGCTGTTGTTGTGTCCAAACGGATTCCTAATCAACATATTTTAGTCCCAAATATGAATTGGTATTTTAACATGGGCAAATATTTTCAAATCTTAGGCTTCATAATGGAGGACTGGAAGAGGCTCCCTCCTGCAGTAGCCCTGAATGGAATTTGGGATGACAGATTTTCTAATTCAAGCAATATAGTAACATTAACACATTAAGGGCTGACACTACTAACGCACTAGTTTCAGGCTGATAGCATCCAGCCATCCATGATCAACCGTCTGAAGTTAGGTCGCAGAGTCATGCAGGAATCCATCCCAGCACCCTTTGGACAAAAGGTGAGGAATCACCCTGGATAGCTCACCAGTCCATCCCAGGGCAGGTGTGGGGGTTTAAGGCTGGATGTATGTTGGCTTCAAAGCCACAGCATCTGTTTTGTTAGTTCTCAAAGCACACGTTCTATCCCTGAGGTGCTGCAGTATCCGTAATGAAATGCATGAATGTTCTCTTCAGCTACTTCGCCCACTACTTCCTATTTCATGCACTCACTTTCTTTATATAAACTCAAAATCACTGCCAATATAAGTCCCTTACAAAGCAGGGTCCAACCTTAAAAAGGTCAAAAAAATAAAGGTCCTCAGGCAAAATCTTCCATTCGGATAAGTTTATAATTCCCTTAAACTCACTTACCACTATTCAAGACATTCAAGATATCGTACCATTTGGCTTTACACTTCACTTCCCATTTTCCGTTCCATCCCAGGGCTTGAGCAGTTAAGGGTTCAGTGTCTTGCTCAAGGACACTTCAACTCACTTTCTAAAGGAACTGGGAATAAAGCCAGTAATCTTAAGATTACTGGCTGCCTCCTGAGGCCTGCCACCCCCTTGAATTAACGTGGATACAGAGATACGTGTAAGAACCAAAGTAACATCTTCAACAGTGAACCCAGTCGGCAGCTTTCGTTTGTTTTCTTTGGTCTTTTGCTTCATTCTTTGCCGTTTCTTTCTCTCCTTTCCATTCCACCCCCCCAACTCACCGAGAGCGTCCTGCAGATACTTCTGCCCCACCAGTTTGAGGTATTCTTCAATAGCTTTTGTGGCCAGTGTGTTCTCCCTGAAGATCAGATGCTCATTTTCCCCACAGCGATCCACCTCGGACATCATCAAGTCGGTGAGGAAGTCCTGCAGCAAAACGTGAAAAGAAAAATCAAACAAACAAACAACAAAACAAAAACCACAGGTAAGTGGAGACGTTAAGTCACAAACATCTTGACCTGGATCTTAAGATCATTTAGTAAATCTGTGACATTTGTCACAGTCGCAGTCGAGCTGATTAGATCTTCACTTCACGTTTGGGGGCTAAACCCGCTCAGGTTAAGACCTGGTCCGGTTATTGATGGCATTATTATCATTAAAAAGAAGCTGTTTGTGTGTGCAGACAAACAGGGGTTGATATTTGTTACTTGATCTGTGATGGTGAACAGAACATTTAGTCCCTTCATCTTTTATTCCCCTTTCAATGGCAGTGCTGGTAGATTGTGGCTCAACTTGGAAAGCCGTCGAGACAAACGTCCTTTTGAATTTATAGACGGTTTGTCTTTTGTTGCATCTGTTCCAGCAGAATACATGAAAACACATGTCCCCTCCTGCTTCTCTCAGCAGAAATGAGCAAAACTTGCAGGGCTGCCTCCAAATGGGTCTCCAACACAGAATATTGAGCCACAAAATACATGACATGTAAGGTTTGGGTTCAGAGCACTGCTGTGACAAACTTATGCACAGTGCTGCAAATACCTCTAATGACATGCCTGTATATGGAACCACGGTATGAGTGACACCAAGACCGAAATCTGGATTTCAAGGCCAAAGGTGAAAAAGTGAAAGTGGGTCTGTGTGGGGGAAGCGTCGGCTCTCAAATGAGAATTCCAGCAGACAGCTGGACAGATGGAAAGCCAAACCGATGGGAAAAAAAAGTGGACTTAATTCATTTCTGGCACTAAACAATTATTTCTGTGTGAGAGCGTTAATGCGCATAACGCTCGATGTTGGAACTTGAGCCTCATAAAAATGTACTTGACAGATAAAACACCATTAATCCTTTTTATTTCTCCGCACATCAACCTTGGGGCAAGACTTCTTCTGCATGGATTTATCCAAATGTGTGCATGTAGACTATGCACAATCTGTGGATCATTTTGCTAAGTCTAGCCCATCGGTTTCACATTATGATCATTACTCTGGTTGCAGGCATGGGAAAGACATAATCGAGCATTATTTAAGGCATATGCACAGACAGACGCTGATACAACCACAGACCAACAGTCAAGGGGTACCTGATGTTGTTAATGCATTAAAGCAAAGGCTATCCATCCATCCATCCATTCATCCATCCATCCATTCATCCATCCATCCATCCATCATCAAAGTCGGGTTGTGGGGTCATGCTGGAGCCTATCCCAGTGCTCATTGGGTGAGACGTGGGGGAGCATCCAGGACAGGTTTCCACTCCATGGCAGGGCCTGAACATTTAGGGGCTCAGTGTCTTGCCCAAAGCCACTTATAGAGAATAAATCCATATATCAGCCGTGACACCAGTGGAGACTGTTCATGGATATTTGGGTGTTGCTAATAATTCTCGGTTGTGCCTTGCATCTTTTGCATCAGTGGCATGCCTGAAGGCACAATAAACAACGGCTTGTTGACTATTTCTGATGGGTCTACATTAGCCTGGAGGGGATTCGACTCCAACATGGGCCATTTGCTGCATGTCGCCTTATTTCTTTCCACTGGCCTTGCTGTCTCTCTCTCAACGATCCTATCAAATAAAGGTGGAAAATGAAAAAAATAAATCTGAAACTAGTGAAAGAGAGTTGATAAAAGGGCTGTTTTCAGTTCAATCGCCACTTCCTTAGTTCTTGCTCACAAATTTCAGGGTATATTCTCTGAAATCCCATAGCATCTTGTTAGGCTGAGGGAACCAGGAACATGAGAGGCATTGACAGATGTACAAAAAGAGAGGAGAGGAAGAAGAGATGCAACAGTGGCCTTTAAAGAACAGAGAAGGACATGGACAGAGAGAGATAACGCTTCTCAGACAGATCCTACTGCTGTAGCTAAGGCCTGTTATCCCGCTAATCAAAGTCTCACCATAGGGAGCCAATCGCCCACTGATGTGCAACCAAAGGAGTCTCATTTGTTAACATATATGCAGTCAACATGAGAATCCATGTGCACGCGCAGGTGGACATGAGGAACATATAGCATGTGGTAGGAAGGAAGGAAGTTTAGGTTTTGATTGTGCAAACGCAGGCAGTTCTTAAAATAGAAATGTTCACAGCAATTTATCACTTGACTTTTAAGATGTCATTCATTCATCGTCAAGCATCTATCTGATGTTGGGTGGTGGATCTGCTGGAGCCTATCCCAGATCTCATTAGGTGGAAGGCAGAGAAACAGCCTGGACAGGATGTCGGTCCATCCCACAGCAGGTGTGGGGGACTAAGCCTGGATGCCCTTCCTGACTCGATGCGGTGAGTTTGAACCTGCATCCTCTGGCTAATTAGTTCCCAAAGCGCGTTTTCTACCCTTAAGCTACTGTGGCTTCATACTTTTGACATCATCTATCAAAATAACTTTTGACAGCCACTTCTCTGATTCACCTGTAAACAAAGACGAGGAAGCTTTAGTGATTGGTCATTGTAGAAACATGCAGCGCATTTTGTTCTGTGAGTTTAACCCATCCTATCATACAGGAGCAGCAGCCAGGGACGTAGTGCAGCCCTTTCTTCTATTGCACTGCTCAGGGGCACAGGCAGGAGTGTTCACCCTAATAAGCATGTCTTTAAGGACCTGGGATAGGATTCAAAACCCAGGACCTGCTTGCTGTGAGACAAACAGGGCTAACTGCTGTGTCACTGTGCCGCCCCAGGAAAAATATCCTCCACTCTGACAATGACAAGAATAGATATTGACTAAATAATACCAGGGTCTAAAATTTCCAAATCATCAAATTGGATGCAGAAGGGACCTTGGAGGTAAACTATTATTTATTGCTCCAAAAACACTCCTTCTCCGTGCCACGGTAAGGTTTATTATTGTTGACGGCTATGCCTGAGCACTGATTCTTACCAATACATGTCGGTTATATCCAAATCAAGAACACGGTGGGAAGAGCTCATGGTAATTACTAATAGGCCATCAAGCTGAATTCAGTGTCCATGCACTCACACACACACACACACACACACGCACACACACACACACATATATACACGCCTGAGGAAATTTGACCTTTCATGGTGTGGACAACCATCCAGTCAGACTAGGGCTCTTCCTTTTTTTTCATAGGGAGAAAATGTCATCCCAATTATGAACTCTCCTCTAACCTCAAACCCACTGTCCCTCTCCTCCCCCCTCGTTCCTCACTCCACTCCTTATCTGGTCATTGAGACGATGCAAACCCATGCCCTATTTGGGAGAACAGGCAGAAGGAGGCGGGGGAGGAGGGAGGAGTGAAGGACAGAGAATGAGAAACAGTTTCTTTGGTTAGAGAGGTCCATCTTTATGTCACCATCCGTCTCAACGCTGTGGGGGTGGACACGGCCTCGGATGAACCTCGGGGGATTAAGGCCGGATACTCTTTCTGATGGCCCCGTGGTGGGATCAAACCCACAACATATGGCTCATCAGTTCCTGAAGCGCGCTGCACCACTGAGCTACGACGGCCCGCAGATCTAAACAACCCTTACAATAACATGCTGCAGATGTGTAGACATCTGTTGAGTCCAACACAGCCTGACCCACACAACGACAGTTCCTACATGGGAATAAGACAGCGTGTGGTTAAAAGCCTATGTGCATATTCACATGCATGCATATGTGGCGAATGACAGAACGCATATGAGTCAGTCAAATGATCTCTGATCACTGAAGGAGGGCCACTGGAAATCTCAATCCATTCTTTCAATAACTGAAAAACGAGACCCTAAAAAAGGGGGGGGTGGGTTCGAGGCCCTCCCTGTCTCCGCTGTCATCTTTCAGCCTCTCTCATATACGTTCAGTCCTCCAGCCTGGCCTCCCACTCCTTCTACTTCACTGCTAATGAGGAGAAGTAGAGCACTCTCTGTATTGCTGCCACATCTCATCAGCCAGACCATACCACAGAAAAATAACACCCCTACACATAAAAAAGGCAGGGGGAGAGAGAGAGAGAGAGAGAGAGAGAGAGAGAGAGAGAGAGAGAGAGAGAGAGAGAGAGAGAGAGAGAGAGAGAGAGAGATGTAGAAACGGAGAAAGAAAGATAGCTACAGAGTGAGAGAAGGGTTCGGGGAATGTGAGTGAGAAGTGGACCAGAAGCTAATTAATGGCGTCCTGCCCATCAGT
>OMLC01047727.1:8799-39188 GCA_900302585.1 Regalecus glesne | reverse complement strand
CCACGCCACGTGTCTTGATGCACGCTCACTGGTCCAGTTAAGGAAGTCTCCCAAAGTCCAAGTCGGTTCACTTGGATACAGTGTTTATACCCGACTTGTTTCCTCTTCTGTCGAGACTTGATTTTCTTTGACCTCGTCGTCGACTGGGAGTCTGTCAGCAGCTCTCCCTATGAAGAGTCCCCTCGGTTGCCTAGAGCACGGTTGCCTAGCAGCAAGGTCCTGGGTTTGAATCCCATCCCAGGTCCTCTCTGTGTGGAGTTTGCGGGTTGAAATCATGAAGCGACTTCAAAGCTCCGGTCGGTAGTACCTACTGTGTACTGCTAACACAGGCTAAACCCCAAAAGCCTGAATGCCGTTGAACTGGAAGTTTAATGAATGTGGAGACGAGGATGCAGCCTCTGTTGGAGAACCGGGTTCCTCCAATGATACAAATGTGGACCACAACAGACGTACTTCGGATTTTTATAAGCATGGAGATTCGGCTCACAGGGGGCGGCGTGGCTCAATGGGTACAGTGGTCGCCTGGTGATTGGAAGGTTGCAGGTTCGATCCCCGGTCCAGCAGAGAAGCGTGTCGAGGTGTCCTTGAGCAAGACACTGTTCCCCTAACTGCTCTGCCCTGTGATAGACTGGTGACCTATACAGAGTGTACCCGGCCTCTCGCCCAATGGGAACGGAGATAGGCTCCAGTTCCTCCGCGACCCGATTTCGGATAAGTGGTTGACGATGGATGGGTGGATAGATTCGGTTCACACTGAGGTCGAGATGATCCATCACACACCGGTTGGAGACGAGAGACTTCTTTTGGGCTGGGGATGGAGCAGAGAGATGGGGAGAGATGAAGACAGATGGAGAAAGATAAAGAGAGATGGAGATAAATGGAGAGAGATGAACAGAGATGAAGAGATGATAGAGAGATGGAGATAGATGTGGAGAGAGAGAGACAGAGAGAAAGATCCTTGGACCTGAAAATTGAACTTGCATATTTTTGACAGTCGTGCGCAGGTGGTTTCATTTTCATAATGTTATCCATCTGATCTGAAATAACCCTCAGGAGCTGCAAACTCAAGGATGAAATAAACACCTTCCTCCTCCAGCTGCTGCCTTCCAGGCTGTAGCATGTGGGTCGTATGGAGGCCAGAAGCGCCGGGCCACATGGATGACAAAGCAACTCCAACATAAACAACTTCCCCTTCATATCCAAGTCAGTCATCACTCATTCACCACCCTTTTTCAATTTAGCCAATTATTTCTGTTTCATTTAGCATATTGTGCCACGTGGCGCAGGTGGTGCGAAGTGACCATCACTCAGTTAATGATGTAGGAAGGTGCTCGATGGAAGTCCTCATCTGGGTACAGATGGCCTCATGCTCGGAGTTACTAAGCAACCCCACGATCCGTCTAAGGATGGTGTGCATCGCTTCATCTAAAGTGTGGCCCACATGCTTTGACTCTGGGGCCCCTGCAGACTCACGGCTTGAGACGTTTTTACCTTCCCTGCCTGGCCCTGATTTGTGAGGATCATGTCCCTTTGTGTGATTGTCCTTGTGTTTGCTGCAAGGGAGAATCCTTGGCAGCTCCTAGCAGTGGCCATGAAAATACATAGACTTACGAACAGCTGTCACATTATTATCTTTTATGGTTCTCAAACAATGGCTGTTGTTCTCCTCTGTTCCTTGGCTGAGACATTCTCTGCGACACGTCGCAGCGCTAAAACCGCTCAATTAATGATGAAACCTAACGACATGGGAGCTCCGAGGGACTGGGCAATCAAACAGCGTCGTTATTTGCTGGTCTCATCGGTACCCCTTTTTGACCGAAGCGGGGCCAGTTCAGAGTCCGAGCCTTATATCGAAAGAGTTATTTGGGTTGCGACTGCCAATATCAAACTCTCGGCCAGAAAAAAAGGCTCAAAACAGGTTCCAAAATTAGCCCCGATTAGCTTTTGAACCAAGCTAAATAACCATAGGTGGGGGGTTGTATCATCGGCTGGGATTATCATGACAAGATTGTCAACGAGAGGAGCAAGGAGAGACCACCATTTTAAAACAAAAGGACCCTTGAAAAAAACGCATATTTGTTCTTACAAATTTATTGAAATATGAATAGTCTGAAAATCAAGCAGCAGTGGTCCGTGGAGGAGACAACTTGTCTCCTGGCATTGTGGTCATCTGCAGATGGGCAAAGAGAACTCGAGTCAGCTTCAAGGACAAAGCCGGTATTTGAAGAAATACAACGTGAGATAGCTGCTGCAGGGTACGAAAGAAGCGTGGAGCAGATCCTAAACAAACTTTAAAAACTGGAAAAAGACTGTTGTGTTGATGCTGTCATTATGCTTGAACTTTGAACCTGGCGCTAGCGTTGCTGGGAAGATGGAACAGGACGTACAGACGTATTACGTGACGTAATCACGTAGCTCCATACCAAGCACCTGGCTGTAGAGAAACAATCGTAACTCAGACGATGGAACACGGTTCTGAGACCACCATCTGAGACCATCAGTAGCCTAGAACCAGCACCAGTTCCCAGTTGGTGGAAATGAGGTATGTGAGGATTATGTCCCTTTGTGTGTCTGTCCTTGTGTTTGCTGCAAGGGAGAATCATTGGCAGCTCTCAGCAGTGGCTATGAACACTCATAGACTTATAAACAGCTGTCACATGATTATTTTTTATGGGTCCTAAACAATGGCTGTTGTTTCCCTCAGTTCCTTGGTTGAGACATTCTCAGTGACACGTCGCGATGCTAAAGCCGCTCAATTAATAATGAAACCTAGAGCTAACGAAATGGGAGCTTCAACACCCTCCGAGGGATCGTGAAATCAAACCACGTCGTTATCTACCGGTCTCTGGGCTTAGTTTGGTAATTTGTGATATTATGCTGTGAAAATAAATGGAGTGGTCGTGGCTCTACAGCAGTTCTGAGTCTTTTGGTGGGTTACAGAGAGGCTGGAATGCGTCCATGGTTTTATAGAAACCAGGCTATCATCAGGTTACCCTCGTTTTTTTCTATTAAGGCTTAATTGAGCATTAGTTTAGCAGCGTGGTGGCGCAGTAGTTAGTGTTGTTGCCTCACAGCAAGAAGCTCCAGGGTTTTGAATCCCATCCTAGATCTTTTCTCTGAGGATTTGCATGTTGTCTTTGTAGGTTTCCTCCCACCATCACAAAGCACATGCATGTTAGGGTTAATGTTCCTGCCCGTACCCCTGAGCAAGGCAATAGGAAAAAGAACAGGAGTTGGCCAACTGATATTGCAGCTGCTCACTGCTGTTACCCAAGAGGATGTATTGGATGCAGAGGACATATTTAGGTATCGAAGCTAAACACTGAATTTCAAATCATCTTGCCCTGGACTCATGCATCTATAACAGCGTCATAGAACTTCTAGAGGAAGGACTTGCTGCAAAGTTCAAATGAGGGGAACGGCTTTTGGGAAAGGAGACTGAGTGGATGTTTGGCGACAACTGTACCGAAAAACCCTTGTAGCCCTTGCACCTGTTTGACATGTCTGACAAATGATCGCTGATCCCTTGCAGGGACTAATTGTCTGCCGTGTGCCTTTGACTGGGTCTTGTGGCCCTTCTCCAGTAACGAGGCTTAGAATGCTCCTCGGATGTGACGGCATTAGCATAATCTGTCTGCTTGATTATGTTTGGGCAGCAGTGACATAAAACTCTGGTGCTGTGATTGGGTTCCGTGAGGCTACGGCTGCCAGCGCAGAGAGAAAAAAGCAATCAGCGGAGCAGATTAAAATGTGGCACAGCAAACAAAATAAGGAAACTGCAGACTGACACAACACTCAGCCCCGCCATGGTCACCTGTGTTTGTTAAGGTGGGTTAAGAGATGATGAGTGACATGTTAGTTAACGGAGGAGTCCCTCACCCCATCTTTCCCTAGGTCCTTCTTGATTTGCTCGAGGCGTGATAGACAAGGCCTCGCCAAAGTGCCAAACACTTGGCTGACAAACAGCCAAAGGAACGAAGGGGGCACGGATTTGCTGAGACCCCTAGCAAAGGTTCTGCGTGGGGAAACTCATGCATGAGTATGCATGGACATTAAGCATGCAGGCATCTCTGTTTTATCAGTCAAGTCACCTGGAATTGAAATGTGAAAACTGTTGCACCCTGCTCCTTGTAGGCATAACCGATGATAATTAAGGGCGAAGATTGTGATTTGATCCATATCCGGCCCCATATGCTTGATGGAACTTTGGCCCTGACTTTCATTAAAGTGTCAGGGGAAAAGAATATTCGTGAATATTCATGATCGGTAGTCAATCAGAAACTGATGATGGCATGGACGCCCCGGTGGATTATCGGGTCTAACAAGGTACTGGGGCCCATCTGTTCGTGCAGGTTGGTGATGGATCGGTCAGGTGCCACAGGTGCTTCTCTGACAGCAGTGGAAACCGTTTGAGGTCATTTGACACAGAGAACAGTCTCAGGCTGGTGGAAAAGAGCATAAACAAAGACTGTAATTCATAAATCTAATTTGTATATGTAGCCACCTCTACATTCAGGGTAGATTGACGTAATTGCATCTGCGAGTATGATATTTTCATTTTGTGAACATTTAGTGTGAAATCAACAGGACCACACACCAATAATAAAGAGCACCTTCGTGGCTCTGTAAATGCGAGGCATGCATTGTAAAGCGCTTCTTTACTTGGACATCTATAGCATTGGCTATGCCAATAGCTCCGTCTTCCATGCAGTTTTATCTTCTTTCAGAACTTACAGTGCAAGGTCAAGTCCCACCATGGAAATTTAATGCCTTCTTGATCAACATTTTTGCAGAAATGCATTTGTTTCCTGCCAGGGGTGGCATGGCTCAGTGGATAGAATGGTTGTCTGGCAATCGGAAGGTAGCAGGTTTGATCCCCGCACCTGCAGAGAAGTGATAGATTGGCAACCTATACAGGGTATGTGAGGAGTGAGAAGGGCTCCAGGGTTTTTATTTCCTTTAAATCTTACTATTCATAACCCTGGCCATCTCTAAAAAATGGATGACACAACAGAGACATCACGGCTGTTATGAATAGGAAAGTAAATGCATGTCCTATGGTGTAACTTACATATGATAATCAGAAATAGCCAGAATTTATCCCGATCAGAATAAATGATTGGCCTATTTTCAGGGCCAAATAATCACTTGATGCCCTAACATTAAATCAAGTAATTCAATTAGTTACTCAAGGATATCGAATTAGAAGAGGAAGCTTTATTCATTTGTCTTTGTACATGCATATAATGAAATGTTTTCTCTGCATATAACTCATCTCATTATATGGGATGGAGTTGGCCGGGGACCAACTCTAGTTCTTTTTCCTATTGCCTTGCTCTGGGGCACAGGCAGGAGTATTAATCCTAACATGCATGTCTTTTTGATGGTGGGAGGAAACCAGAGCTCCCAGAAGAAATCTAAACAGATACAGGGAGAACATACAGAGTACTTACAAAAAATACCTGGGATGGGATTTAGACCCGGGACCTTCTTGGTGTGAGGCAGTAGTGCTAACAGCTGTGCCACCATGCCGCCTATATCATGGAGACACATTTCACTGTGGCATGATGATCGAACCATCATCTGTATGATTGTTTTATCAAACCTGATTTTAGCATTTCTTTTATCTAATCCACAGCTAAATGAGCGGCGCAGTGGTTTGCACTGTTGCCTTGCAGTAAGAAGCCACTGGTTTCAATCATGTCCCAGGTCTTTCCTTTCCGGAGTTTGCATGTTGTCCACCTTTCTGCATGACACTGTCAATGAAAGACACACAGGGACTGCGGATTTGAATTAGCTTGAGGCTATAATCTGGTGTGTTGTATCCAGCATTGTTAAAAGCTGCACATGGTCTCTGATAAAGCGACTCCATATTGCATAATTGTCGCCATTGGAAATAGCTTCTGCGAGAATCATCACATTATTAAATTTAAGAGTTCATATGTACGAAGTAAAAGCAATCAGCAGAAAACAAGCGTAAGCTTTAGTTGACCCTCACAACGCTGCTTCAAACATGCTCGATTATTCCATGCAGTCAAGACAGACCCAAGCATCATCCCTTGAGACAACTGCAAGCATGAAATGCAGTGGAGTCAGTAGCATTTGGCAAATAGCTTCCAAGCCAATTTACCTGAAATTTAATGTCGAGGCTCAGGAACATAACCAGATTGTTCACACTATTAAGTAGCTAAATCAAAGACTGTGTTTCCGTTGTGAAGATTTGTAGGGCCATGTCCAAATGTTAACTGGATCCCACCGAGTTCCCACTGAACCTTTAAATGGTATTAACAGGTTTTTCCTGACACCTATGACGCATATTTCTTGTTTATTGCTCGGCGAGCAGCTCGGCCAAAGGCCTGTGAGCATATTAGTGTCTTGCAGCTGTGTTATGTGGCATGTAGCCAGGTGATTTATCCCCCAATTTCATTTGGTTATTCTGTAATGTATAGTGCACCCCCTGGTCTTCCATTAAAGTGAATGCAGTTTAAGCTCCTATCGGTGTCCGATGAGCGCTGTGGTGCTGTTATCTGTAGACAAACTGCTTCCCCGCAGTCTAGCTTGAATCTTTCTCGTAGCTTAGAGCTGAGCACATACCAGAGAACTTTACAAATCATATCTGATATTGAAAACAAGGGAAGCCACACACATAAATGAGGAAAGATATCCGAGATTATCTGTCCCTCAGTTGTCATGGCACATGATTTGGGCAAATACATAAAAGCCTTCTAGTGGCCATCAGATCCTCTCAAAGCTGTTTTGTTTTAAGCCAGCTGTTGGTGATTCAGCAACAAGAAAGAAAACACAAATGTTCTGAGTTTCCAAATTTCTACTTCCCAGTTAGCTTCACCCCCATTAAGCCCATGTAAATTGACTTATTTTTTTATCTAGCATTGTGGTTTTTTTCTTCTTTCACGCTGCAGGATTTGCAAATGTAAATATCAAACATCCCTGATGCTATCTGGACGGCTGTGACTAGTTTAGGAATACCCCAGGTGGCTGAAGACGTAGTGTGTAGATGCAGACAATCAGTTCCTTGCAGCCTCAAATTGGGACAGCCTAACGTGCAAATTGGGCCTAAAATCCTGTAGTGTGCACCAGGCTTTGTAGAGGAACATCATTAGATGTTCTTACGACTATATGACACTACGACTTATGAGTTACAGGAAGTGAGTTACAGTTAATTGCCAGCAGAGGGTGGTGCTGCAGTTGTTGACATGTCTAAATTTCTTCGATAGTGTTGAGCTTTGTCTTCCGGGGCACTGTAGACCAAGCGCCGTTTTCCTATTTCAATAGGTGAGCTACATTTTATTCTTCATCCACATAAAAAGGTATTTAAAATACGTCAAATATCCGTTACCGTTAAAATTTTCAGTGTATTTTAGACATAGTTTTATGCGAGAACCAATTATCGTTTAAAATGGAAATTCTAAGGGGGCATTTGACATGTTATACTATTATACGGTCGGACTAGCTAAACAATGTTAACATGATAAACGGCTTTTAGGCTAAGAAGGGTTATGGTTGGTTAATAATATGTCCTCTTAATGGATTGAGTATTTCTTTAAATGTTTTACATATTTATGTGCTCTCAGAAACTAGCAGTTCTGTTCCCTGTTTAAAAGAAGGCTGCTTCCCGTTTTAACTGTTGCCGTTATGCTGTGGATGTTATTTATCGGAAGGAAGCTAATAAAACCCCAGAGTTGCTCTGCGTCTGCTTTTACCACCATTGAGACTATTGTCCGTAGTTTGTACATCTGTACAACGCCGCAGTGAACATGCATTTACAAAAAAAGCATGGGCTATGGATGGAGTTGAGGATTATAGTGGTAATACTGTATGATGCAGGACAGTGGTATAACTGTAGTAATATAAGAGGTACACTTTGGTGGAGTGGAGTGTGGACCGGCTGCCCTGAGTTAACCTCATCCTTGGAGTG
Source organism: Regalecus glesne (assembly GCA_900302585.1). Taxonomy (NCBI): domain Eukaryota; kingdom Metazoa; phylum Chordata; class Actinopteri; order Lampriformes; family Regalecidae; genus Regalecus; species Regalecus glesne. The sequence continues at coordinate 31,252 of OMLC01047727.1, read as the reverse complement.
CAGATAAATTTGGCCACTGTCAGAGCTGCTGGCAGTGTTCGAACAGAAGATGTCAGTCTGGCATGGGCCTGTGGCCAATAAGGGAGTTGTCAATTAATCATCAAGGGACAAAGATGGTAAATGAGGGCATAACAGCCTATTTATTAAATCCAGGAGATATTTAAAAACACTTGAGACTGAAACAAAGATTAAAGGTAAAATGACTGATTAACATCTTTCATTAAAGGGAGGGCTATGTCTTTGTCTGCAGTTTCAATAGTTTCACCCCAGTCCTTGTGGGTCTCTAACTCAGCGGTAGAGAGTGAACCTCCAAGTTGGGCGTTGCAGGTTTAATCCCTGCTGTAGGGTGTAAGGAAAGAGCATCTGGCCTTAATCCTCCATGCTTGGTAAGTATTACATCAAAATAAGTAAATTTACCATTTGGCAGTACTCCAATATATGTAGGGCAAGTTAAAAAAAAAGATTCCCTTATCAGTCCCACAAGGGGAAATTTGGATTTCTCTGCATTTTTGACCCAACCTATTGAATAGGAGTAGTGAGCTGCCAACATATGGCGCTTGGGGAGCAGTTAGAGGTTAAATGTCTTGCTCAAGGACACCTCGGCATGCTATATGCAGGACCGGGGATCGATCCTACAACCTTCTAATTGCCAGACGACCGCTCTACCCCCTGAGCTATGCCGCCCCCCGGCATAGCTCAGGGGGGCAGTTGAAATGGAAAGTTAAACACAAACCCCTATTTAATATTTCATGTAAGGTTTTTACATGCTGATTTAGATGTAGCCACCATTTAGAGCCAATAATTATTTGACACATAAAGTAATGAGAAACAAGAGGGCATAATTCTTACTGATGGACCAGCTTCCACCATCAAGAAGGTGTGATCTCTGGAACAGAAGACTAAACTGTTAGGAATCGAGAGTGAAGACAGCAAAACTAGTTAATGAAGTGTACAGGCCTTCAAATGGTGTTTGAGGATTCAGAGGCTCAAAGATCAGGGCCAGGTCCAGTATAGATTATCTGTGGCTGCTAAAGAAAGCAATTAGTTGAAGCAATTAGAATTGGTTGTGAAGAGGTTATTTAGTACAAAGAGTAAGTCATGATGAACTAGCAGGCTACATTTGTGTTGTCCCAGAAAAGCTGAGATTTTAAAGGTAAAACCTGAAATTACTCAGAAGGTCAAATGAAGGAAATCAAGAAGCTCATGATGCAGATTTGTACAGTTTTTCCCAGAGTGCTTTCCCCCCTCCCTTTTGATGTCCTGCCCACAATACCTCAAAAGACATTGCCGAGGGTTTGGGAGGTAAGGAAATTGATCAATAGTACCAAGAAGGATATGTTAAGCATGGAGCTTGATTTAGACGATCTCAAAACCAAGCATGATGCTTGAGACGCCAAGGCTCCACAAGGTACTTCAGGAAAAATACAAGCAATAATTTAAGAATCTGGTGGCAATATTATCCGTGTAGAATTAATTGAGATTCACTGCGTGTAAAGGTTCTTTAGTAGTATCGGGAACTTCTAAGTGTCAAGCTGACTTCAAAGATGGAAATAACAGTTTGTAGGAAACTGATGGAGTGTGTGTTGACTCCTATCTCCCTAGTATGGCACGGTGCTCTTAACAGCATGTGTAAAGTGTTGGGATGAGCTAAGACAAAACTGGAGCAAGTGCTTTGAAATGGGCACAGCTGGAGGAGATGACAGTGGATGCGGTGAAGGTTTGTGCAGTGGGGATTTTAGTGATCATAAAGAAATGATGAAGGGAGGAAAAAGTTGATATGAATAGCTTCAAGAGAAATGGCAGTAGAAGTAATGGTCACATGGTGAGTATCACTGATAGTAATGACATGGGTATAAAAATGGGACGCTACTTCCAGTGGCCTTGAAAGAAATGCTACCGGCGCAATTGGCACTACGGGCAATTGTTTGAATGGAGTCTGTGAATGGTCATAGCGGGGTAAGTGTGGGCAGGCCCTCCATCTTGTTTCTCGGCTGCCTCCGCCTCCAAAAACCTATTACTATAGCAACGATGTGACCATCAGCTATCATTCTAAGAGACAGACCAAAGTAATGGAGGAAGACTGCACTCATCATAGCAAAAGAAATATCAGAGGGTGATATTCTGGAGATGACTGTCACTACAGGTTAGAGCACCTAGCGGGAGCAGGCATGAAAAATGACACAACTCATCTAATAGCATTCAGCATTTCCGCTGCTTTGCATGACCCTGGTGACATATTGACAATGGCTTAAACATGAAGGGAATTTAAAGGATCATTACATGCATTTTTTTAATCAATTATCTTATCCTGTGATTATTTGGCCAGTCATCCCTCTTCCATCCATCCATTCAGTGAGTCCTTCCTAGTCTTAAAATTGAAAATGTTGCTGTTGTCAAAATGCAGTGGTGCTCATAGTACTTATTTTATTTGAGCTAATGGCTTAATTGCATCTCTACAAACTTCTCTCTGTGATTTACTTGCATGGATTATTGAGCATATATGAAGACAGCTTATTTGTGTGATTTTGTGTCTGAAAGCCCCAGATTCAAATATGGAAAAGCAATAATGGAGGAACAATTGGGGGCTGTGGTAGCTCAGCAGTAAAGCATGTGCCTACAAACCAGATGTTGCTGGTTTGATCCCGCTGTCGGGTGTCAGGAAAGGCATCCAGCCTTAATTCCCCACACTCCATCTAAGCCCATGTCCACCCTCACAGCATGGGAGCTAATCATTATACATAAAAACAGGCTTATTTATTGGTGGAGGAACAGTTGGGTGCAGCGTAGAAGATGATGAGTGAGTGACTAACTTTGACATCTAACCTCTGACAGACTTGGTTGGAAGGGTAGGACAAATGGGTAGCTTAAACTGTAACTTGAGAAACATGTAAACGGCTTTATTATCTGACATTATTATAATTATATACCATCAAATTATTCACTCATTGAATTAAATAGCAATATCCATCCAGTGTCAACCACTTATCCGAAGTTGGGTCATGGAGTCATGCTGGAGCCTATCCCAGTGCTCATTGTGTGAAATGTGGAGAAACACCCTGGTGGACAGGTCACCTATTCCATCACAGGGCTTGAGCGGTTAGGGTTTAGTGTCTTGCTCAAAGACACGTTGACAAGCTTTCTACAGGGGCTGGGGCTCAAACCACCAGTCTTCTGATTACCAGCAAAATCTGAATCCAAAATCCTAAAGCAGCATGTCTAGATATTGGACGCAAAGTGAAAGCAAGAATCCACCATACACTCACACGCCTTATGTTCCTGATCTTGTTGAAAAAGAGAAAATTGTCATGAGAGTGTTTTATATTATGAGATCCCCTGAACACATTGTGGTTGCTATTACTAAAATGAATGAATACTAATGCTCTTTACAATTTCTAAAGAAGAGAGAGGACGGAATGCAATATATGTAACCCTGCTCATAGTGTCTAATAACGATAACCTGTGCGGCTGATGATCTAAATGCCAGTCTTGTTGGAAACGCATACATTAACCAATCCCCATTGCCGGGTGCAGAATTTGCCTGTTGAAGGAAGACAACTTAATGGACTCTTAAGCCGTTTTCTCAATCATAGCACTTAGATACTCATTCGGATGCATAACTCAGTGACCTGCAGAATACGTAATGGGCTGAGCTATTGCAGTGTGTGCTGAATAATGAAGGGTTGAAGGTTCTTGTCTCATTAGAATACTCTGAGCCCATTTGCAGCTTTTCCCTGGCACAATAATTTCCCATGTGTACTTTCCAGGCTGCTGAAATCAACAACTGGCACAGATTCATTATTATCACCCATTTGGGTCAAAAGTAAACTATAATTGAAGAGTGTAAAGATTCACGTTTACAACAGTGCTTTGTGCTGAGAAGCTAACCGCATCTCCATTTTATCCCTTTTGGAGTTATTGAAGCATCCGCAGTAGCTTGGCTATGATTTCACGGTCCCTCAAAGCAATGCTGGCTGGTTAGGCTTGTTTATGTGGGTTGTGGATAGCTATCCTCAGAGTATACTAAAGCTGTGCTGGGCTCATTTCTTCAAAATCCCAAATATTTGCCTCATTATAGCCTCAAATAAAAATTGCAGTATGGTTTTAGGTATTATCAGGTGTAGAGAGCAGAAATAGCTGTCATGTCGCAAATCCAAGCTAAATATGAAGTTCCATGAAGTTCTATGCCTACAGTGATGGGCCTGCGTCAGGGCTAGGATGCAACTAGACTAGATGAGGTTTCAAAAAGAATGAAATGGTTTGAAAATACCCAACTTTTAGTAATAATAATAATCTATAGGGGCGACATGGTTCAGTGGCATGCTAGAGTCATGGTAGAGCTTTTGTCTGGCAATTGTAAGGTTGCAGGTTTGATCCCTGCACCTACATAAAAACATGTCAAAGTGTCCTTGAGGAAGACCCTGTTCCCCTAATTGCCCTGCCCTGTAATTGTCTGGTGACATTTCCAGGATGCATCCCCACCCTCCAGCCAATGAGATCTGAGATAGGCTCCAGTTCCCCCACGACCCAACTTCGGATAAGCGGTTGACAATGGATGGATGGATAATAATCTTTACAGGGAGAATAGATATTAATATACATTAAGAATTTAAATACAGCAGATTTACTAATAAGGCTAATTTTCATCTGTAGTCTCAAGCGGTTAGGGGCCTCAGTGTCTTGCTCAAGGACACTTTGACATGCTGTCTGAAATAATCAGGGATAGAAACATCAATCTTTCAACTATTAGACAACTGCTCTAGCTCCTGAGCTATGCGCCCCAATAACATAAAACAATTTAATGTTTCTTATTCTTCTTCTAAAATATTCTTTGGGTTATTTTCTCTTTTCTAACAAGAACATTGAGATAAGGTGTGAGTGCATGATGGATTCTTGCTTTCACTCTATGTCCAATGTAAGCATGTTGACTTAGGAAGAATGTCTTTTGGTGTTTAGCTCAATGAATATATGATGGCATGAACTTTAATAAAGTCTGATTATTGTCAAGCACAAATTTACATGTTTTCCAACAGTTAACTAGTTATCCTTTCCTCCAACATAGTCTCTCATTGGCTCTCAGAGACCTACATGTCAGGGGTTCAGTGTCTTGCTCAGGGACACTTCAAAACTCTTTCTGGAAGACCCAGATATCAAACCACCAATCTTCCATTTATCAGATGACCGCCTTACCTCCTGAGCTATGCCCCTCCCTAGGAAGGTAATAAGGTGGCAAAAATTTCACATTTGGCACTGTCGTGCAGGACCATCAAACTCTAGCAGTTACATCTCTTTGAGTCTAGTATGTGGAAATGACCACATTCACATGCATGCATGCCATTGTTGGTGGAATAAACAGTTTTCCTCTGGGCCATTTTGCAGAGTGATAAACTGATGAGCTCAGAAGCAGTTAGGATTGATGCGGTGGATTGATCACCCTCTGGCTACTCCCAGCATATAAACAAACCCGGACTCTCTGTTGAGCGAGATTGAGGCTGGGATGAATTATTTGACAAGTCAAATGAGTGTGTTGCCATGTGCTTGTTTTTTTATAGCTAGATAAAGAAAAGAATAAGCATCTCAGCGGAGGTGAGAGACTTGAAGCAAACGGGAGCCTTGTATTACATCCAGTCCAGCTGGCTTGCTGCCACGAATTGTGGCATGTGGTGAATCAAAATCATTGGCTTTGAATGGAGACGACACCCTGATGTTACGCTCACAGATCACAAACAATCGGATCTGTTCCACATGCGTCACAGCCTTGCCCATGTTACTTCCTCTCAGATGTGGAAGTCGCTGTGAGCCACGACTAGCCAGATCTTCTCGCCCCACCATTAAACTCCATTGAATTCCACTTAGACGCCACGTTGGAGGACATTGTTATCCGCCCCTCTGACGCCCCGATCATTTGAGCTGTCAGGAAGACAGCCCTGTGGCTCAATGAAGATTAATTATGATCCCGGCGTCGACAGGGTAGCTGGGGTAATGAGATGAACCGCATGGCAAGGCGGCGCCTCTTTTTGCTCCCTGTCACATACCCCATCATATCTCCGTGTCACTTTGCAGAGGGTCCACCCTCGCGCTCTGCTCGTCACGACAGCAGATGTTGGGGAGAAATAGGAAGTTTGGCAGCTGGTAAACAAAGGTGGTCTATCTCGTAAAAACCTTATTATTGTTATGTTAGTGGAGTTTTCCTGCCTGTGGTTCTGAAAGGATTCTGACGTCCTTGAGCTTGTTGTCATCTCCGTCTACAGGAAAGCAGAAGGATGCTCTCCATAATATCTCACCAGGACAGAAACGGGCACTGCATTGAGATGCATTATGGAGTGATGATGTTCATGAGCTGAGAGGGTTGAGAAGGATAATCACGCAAATTATTTACATCAGCCAGGGTCATTTTGTTGGTACATCAGCAATTCATAGCAGTCTTTATAATCTGACATCTTAGCAGGGGAATTTCCCAAATCCTATGTCCCTGGCCTTGTTTTAATGTCTTCTTAATGGTTTTAAGCGAGGCAAGAAATTGGTTCTGAATCTATTTGATCCATAATCATACCGCTTTGTTCCAATCTTTTCGTGTGGGGACCCATTAGAAATAGATGCGTGACTCGTTTTGGAATGGACATGTTTTGGAACTGATCTGGATTCCACAGTAACTGCAACCCAGAAGCACATCCTGTCGCTCAAGTGCTGTCTTTTATGTGGGGAGAGGTCTGTTGTACATGTCACGATTAGTCCGTAAATTGTGGGGGTGGGCACGAACTTAGAAGGAGCTTGGAGGATTATGGCTGCATGCCTTTCCTGATGTCCTGGGTTCGAACCCGCTGCCTCTGGCTCATTGGTTCCCGAAGTGAGTGTGCAAATCCCTGAGCTACCGCAGCCCCCGGGTTAGGGGATATTAATGATATATATTATTATACGAAGATGAGGATAGAGGAAGAAAAGTAGTCGATATCAGGATTGATCTGTAGTGCCCCCCCCACACACACACACACATGTCATCCCATACTTGAGGGGACCCCTCATAGTCTAAATTCATTTCCTACCTCATAAGCCTAACCTTAAGGATTAGAGGATGGTTTGATCACATTTACACACATACACACATCAATTTCCATTTAATGGGGCCTCACTTTCTTATCTAAGGACTGAAGGCATAACATCATTATGTCTGCTCATTATTGGTGCATAGTGTCAACTTTGATCTTACTTTGCGTGTCGAGAAAGATCTTCAGCAGCCGAGGATTAAGCTTACAGTACAGCTAATTGGGTAGCTAACACAAACGTCTTCACTAGACAAAACCCAGGGATCTGTTTAGCGCACAGCATTGGAGAAGCATAAGTGAAGCAGCTATCTCACCTCTAACCTGAGTGTGGGCTGCTTATGGGAGGCTAGTACCGTTTAGTCATCACAGACATCTTAATGTGATTCTGGGGGCCAAAACTGTTGGATGCCATTTTGACAGATTTCAGATGTGGCTTAGGATGCGACATATGTTCTGATGGTTGGCAAGTTTAATAAGTTGCTGTCTGCCCTATAGGTCTCATTTCCAATGTCAAGACCTAAGCGTCTCTATGGTAATGAAGGCCGTGTGCCTCCTCAGGAACATCTGGAGCAGAGACATTAAACTGACATCTAATTCACTGTGGGGCAGGATGGTGGCCCAGCAGCATACACTGCTGCCTCACAGCAACAGTGGTTCAGTGGTAGAGCGTGCACCTCTAGGTTGGATGTTGTGAATTCAAGGGCGCCATGGGGTGTCAGAAAACGGCATCAAGCCTTAGTTCCTCATACTCGGGTAAATGTGACGCATTCACTGTAAAGCACGTTGAGTGGTCACTAGAGTAGATGAGGAAAACACCAGTCTGTTTACCATTTGCAGCAAGAAGGTCCTAGGGTCAAATCCAAGGCCATCCCAGGTCCTTTCTGTGTGCGGAGTTTGTATTTGTTCCCTGTGTCTGTGTGGGTTTCTTCTGGGTGCTCTGGTTTCCTCCCGCCATCAAAAAGACTTACATGTTGGGGTTAATCCTCCTGCAGCTGCTCACTTCTATACAGTAGGATGGGTTAAATGCTGAGAGCACTCTTTATTGTACATGCAATGATATATAAATACAGCTTCTTCAAGATCCGCTGCACAAGTGTTGAGGAAATTTAAATCTATAATATGGATGCAAAATTCCCTTTCTTGGGGTTGGGGGTTGATTGTGGAATTCTCATTTTAGATGAAATATTCATTTACTTTCACTTTTCAGGTCCTTATTTGGGTCTTTTTAGACCTTAGGGCCAGCATTGTTTTAGAGGTACTGTGTGATGCCATGCAAGACGCTGTGGCTGATTCATGTCGATACCAGAACAGATCTTATCGGCATGCAGACGTGACAACTGCAGATAAATTATTTCCAAATTAAAGGGGAAAAATTACGCAGATCTATGAGTTGTAAATTAAAGCTGCAAAACCATCAGATGCTTACTTATCTTCTATCTGCATGACCTTATTTATGTGATGCACTTTCTGATAATCGTCAAACCGCAGGTAGATCAAATGTCTCCTTCTCTCCGAGATACCATTCGTCATTCCTTACTTACGTCGTAGCTGTGGTGGGAAGACGGCCTCCAAGTGACTTTTCATTTTTTAAATTAAAATCTCATTGAAAGCAGATGAATTAGTTGATAACACCCCCGCCTCTCTTCCTGACCTCAATTTGAATCTGCTCACCCCTGCAAATGAGTGGAGGGGACTTATTCCCTCGCGTTTAAACTCACCTGCAGGCTCCCAAATGAGTTGATCGAAGCCCGAGTCTCTCTCCCCTAAATCTTTCAACTTGTTCACGTTTGACACTCACCTGCAGCAATGATGGTTGTTTTTGATCGACGAGCTCCCCCCGACCCACTTGAACGTTTGGTGGCCATAAATTTTGAACATCATCTGCGTCATGCCGGCACCTGCAGAGAAGCGTGTCAAAGTGTCCTTGAGCAAGACACCGTTCCCCTAACTGCTCTGCCCTGTGATGGACTGGTAACCTGTCCAGGGTGTTTCCCCTCCATTCGTAGTGAGTGCTGGGATGGACTCCAGTTTCCCCGTGACCAAACATCGGATAAGTAGTTGAGAATGGATGGATGGATCTGTGGAGCTGTGCTGAAATATCTTTGCTAATATTGGAGACCTTAGTATCTTAAATTCAACATCACCACTCCTATTCACTGGTAGCTCGGTGGTAGAGTGCGCACTTAGGGAACAGAATAGCTAGATGCTGTAGGTTTGAACCCGCCATGGGGTGTCAGGAAGGGCCTCTGGCCTTAATCCCACACGCTCCATCTTGGTCTGTGTCCACCCCCACAAGGTGGGGAATGATTGCAACACCTGAAAATAGACCTCTCACTCACTAGTATCATCCAATTCTCAGTCTCTGAAAGCATGAAGCTTTATTATGAGCACATTTCAACCCCAATCACCACTAGCAGTTTACAATTAGGATATCCATCAATCCATCAACTGATTATCCAAACTTGGGTTGGGGGGTCATGATGGAGTCTATCTCTCCGAACTGTTGTCGGGCAAAAGGCAGGGGAACATCCTGGACATGATCTCATTCTTAGAATCTGCACTGCATATGCAGAATACTGATTTGAATTTAGTACACTTCAGTGTGGAAAACATGAGAAAAAATATTTACTTGAATTATGTGCAGCCATAGAATACACTGTAGTCTTGCAGGGGAGGAGCAGGAAAAGGTTATAGAATGATTACATTGGACTTTTAAAATATAATATTTACCACACATCTCCTCCTTGACCACTTTTTCCAGATGGTCTTCTGTAAACCTACAGATAGACACTCTATCATATGCATGCATAGGCTAAACAAAAATACACAAACACAACAGCATAACATTTTACAAGCCATGCAAGGTGCAAATGCTCGATAACCCACCCCAAAACAGAGAGACGCATTAGCCATGCACAGACTCGCCATAGCTAATACCATTCATTCTTCTAGTTTATCACCCTCTTCCCCAGCTCTACATAGGGCCTCATTCATTGTCTCGACCATGCTCATTACCACAGTAAAAATGTCTTTAAAGACCTTAAGCTGTGGATTTGTTGCCTGGACCAAAGACTTAATGATTGCTTCATCCATTCCTGTGCATTCCTCTTCCTATACAGTAAAACACTTCTCAATTTTTTTGGCCATTTTGCAAGCAAAGTCTTATATGCTGTTGCAGTAGACAAGACGGTCAATACATCCTGTCCAGAATTTTATATCTAAAAATTTAATTCATGCATCAAATAATTAAAGGAAATTTTACATATTTCAAGAACAATATTATTATTGATAATAATGATAACTGACTTTTATAGAGCCTTTCAAAAGACCCAAGGATGCTTTACAGAGGGTGGATAAAAAAACCTAAGATAATACAAAACATAACTAAACACATACTTATGATGCATTAATAATAAAATACAATTATATAATCCATCCATCCATTGTCAACCGCTTATCCGAAATCGGGTCGCGGGGGAACTGGAGCCTATCTCCGTTCTCATTGGGCGAGAGGCGGGGTACACCCTGCATAGTTCGCCAGTCTATCACAGGGCAGAGCAGTTAGGGGAACGGTGTCTTGCTCAAGGACACCTCGACACGCTTCTCTGCAGGACCGGGGATCGAACCTGCAACCTTCTGATCGCCAGGCGACCGCTCTACCCACTGAGCCATGCCGCCCCTAATTATATAATGGGTATAAAAATATTGTATTGTATTGTGTGCATGGAGCTCATGCTCCAGCACATCATAAGCTCTTACTCAGCTGAACTTGAAGCAAACAAACTAGGAGTTTGTGTCTCGCTCTAGGACAGAAGTGTTGATGGATTCATCCATTCACTCTCTAACCAGCGGATCACCTAATGCCCCTTCCAGTTGTGCAAATGGTAATGAGCATGCACAATTTAGAATTGACAAAAGGAGTGAGGTGTTTAATTTCCACCCAGGGCTTTAGCTGAAATGCTGAAAATAGGTTATCTTGTGTTACACTCGGGAACTTTGGATGAAAGCGTGCGTCAGATATGATCCCTTACACTGCAGCAGACCGTCTTATTTCTGATGGCTCAATCACACACCGTGCAGAGGACCGAGATGTGCATGCGTTTGCCGATGTAGATGGTCTGCTTCCATGTGCGGTTTTGCAATTCAATGTAAACGACATAAATCTTTGGGTTGCTACAGTTGCTGCATGTATGAGATGGCCATCTCCCTGTCTGAGGTGACTAATAGTTCCAGCAAAGCACATGGGTAATGCTGTGCTTTATCATCCTATAGGTTTTGCTGAAAAAATAACAATGTTCCTTGGAAACCTGGTGATGCCACTTCATGCAACCAGGGGACATCTGTTCCCTGTTCATGCAGGTGTCCAGAGTTGATAGTGATTCAAAGCCTCCCTCAATGCATTTATATGACAAATTTCACCCGGCCCTAGCCCTGGTTCCCGACTTGGAATATTTATCTTTCAAATAAATTCCTAGAAATATTTATAAGGCTATATCCCTCATTAGCATTAGCTAATTAACATTCATTATGTTAACTTCTTGCCCCCCCCAATATAATGAGGTCATGGCTCAATATCTTCTTAAGACCTGCCGTTTGAGTTTGAATCCTCAAGCTTGGCATTGTCAACAGATAAATTTGACTAAACCCAGCTCAGTTAAGCGGATTTAATGTCCTGAGGGCTGAAACCTTCTCAAGAGGGCACTCAAGACTGTCCAGGAAGGGAAAGGTCATCCTGATATGTATTTGAGGATCATACATTAAGCCCACACGAATCCACAAGATATCCAAGAAAAAAATTACTGCATGGTTTTAGAGCATTGTGGGACCATGTCAGCCCAGTGGTAAAGCTCTCGCTCCCATGTCAAGTGTTGCGGGTTCAATGATCCCATCGGGCATCAGGGAAAGGGCATCTGGCCCTTGTAAAGTGCTTTGAGTGGTCACTAGACTAGATTAGACACTGTATAAAATGAGTCTATTTAGCATTTAGAATGATCTGCTATTATTATTGGGTGCTCCTTTTAGGGGTCAACACAGTGGGTCATCCATCTCTTCCTGCTCTCTGTGTCTTCCTCGGTCACACCAGCTACCTGCTTATCCTCCCTCACCACATCCATAAACCTCCTATTTTCTCCTCCCCCTCTCCTCTGAATATGGAGCCTGGCAGCTCCATATTCTGTATCCTTCTCCCAGTATACCAGAATCTGTCTTTCACACATGTCCAAACCATCCCAGTCTGGCCTCTCTTGCTTCATCTGCAAACCATCCAATCTGAGCTTTCCCGCTAATTTGCTCATTCCCATTTATGTCCTTCTTTGAATCAAGAAATAGTCTAGGAAAATATTTGATCAATAAGAAAAAATATAAGGGAAGAAATGGAGGAAGACATCACTACACCATTCCAAAAGAGTCTTCTAATTTCTGTTTTTCTCTTGCTAAGAACCCATTAAAAATTCATGTTTCTTCTTGCGATCTATCCATCCATTGTCAACCGCTTATCCGAAATCGGGTCACAGGGGAACTGGAGCCTATCTCAGTCCTCATTGGGCGAATGGCGGGGATACATCCTGGATCCCTCGCCAGTCCATGACAGGGCCGAGCAGTTAGGGGAATAGTGCCTTGCTCAAGGACACCTCAACATACTTCTCTGCAGGTGTGGGGCTCAAACCTACAACCTTCTGATCGCCAGATGACCGCTCTAGCCACTGAGCCGGGGTGGCCTCACTTCTTGTATACTTCTTGTTGTAAATTTAAAGTTGATGAAATAATTTTTAAAATAACACCAAAGAACTTGTATTACATCAACCTGAAGTGTAGACATGGGCTGCCTTATCTCTTTTTCATAACTCCATTGCTCCATCCAACGTCGATTCATTTTTCCGAATCCTTACTGCTTTTACTTTTGAACAAGCAAAACTAATCACTCATATGTATAAATCTGTTCCTTGTTTTCACTTCTTTATTCATCTTTGATCCGTCCATACCACCGCTGGCTGCTACTTCTTCTCAAGTTTTTCATAGCTGGGCTGTGCCATCCTTCACCCTGAACCATTTTTCCAGGCCTTGACTCACATTGATTGAAATTGATTCAAAAACAGTCTTTATTTGGTTAATATTTCTTATTTCATTAACATTAGCTAACCAAACGTAGTATGTCCTCTTTTTAAACTAATGGTGAATCAAACTTACATTATAGGAACTTTTTAGAAGAAGAAGGAAGAGGAGGAGGTAGGGGAGAAGATGAAGAAGAATTAGTAACGGCTGCAGAAGCTTTATTTATTTGTCATTGTACATACATACAACAGAATTTGTTCTTTGCGTTTAGCCCCTCATATTGTATAAGAGCAGTGAGCAGCTGCAGCATCCAACACCAGCTCTTTTGCTTTGGTCGGCAGCACAGGCAGGAGTATTAATCCGTACATGCATGTCCTTTTGATGGTGGGAGAAAACGGGAACACCAAGAGGAAGCCCACACAGACATAGGGAGAACATGTAAACTCCTTAAAGAAAGGACCCGGGATGGAATTCAAACCCAGGACCCTCATGCTTTGAGGCAACAGTCCTTTTTTGGGGGGTGGTGGGTGGTGGTGGTGATGGATCTAAGCCAGAAGGCTGAGAACCATGGCAACCACCATGTCACTGCTCCTTCATTAATTTCCACGTTTACTGAATATATTCAGTACTTCAAGGAAGACGGATTCAAAAATAATATTTTTAACCTCAATGTAAGTCAGATGACCACCACTTGATGATGCATCGGCTAAAGGGAAAAGACCCCGTGTTTTGGTGTCTCTTGGATTTATGGCACGGCCTTTTAGCTTAGGAACATGCCAGCGTGAGGTTGACAAACACAAAGAGCATGGCCTGGGAGTGTATTTTTCAAGAGGGGGACACTTTAACCTTTTCATCAGATACTGAAAAGATGAAGAAGAAACTGCAGCTCATCTCTTTTTTTATGTCCTTGATCGTACGACACATGCACAATAGGACTTCATCACAATCACATCACACATGTGCACTTGAACACACACAGTTGTTCTCTGCTGATGAACCGTTGTTTGCGAGGCAAGGGCATGTGGATAACAAGGTGTAGACAAGATAAGAAGATTATGTTCCTCTTGTCAAAGTGATCAAGATTTCCACTGAAAGTCATATGTGCTTTGTTGTATGTAGTGCTGTGTGAGTATTGGGGATTGTTAGCCCACAGGACACTTTAATTTCTGGAGTTCGGCCTCCACAAGGTCTCAATTTGAACTTGATGGCAGACGGTGATGCTGTCAAGCTGACCGAGGCTCTAGTAATCCTCTTACTAGGTGTCAATACAGCCCTAAAACAATCTCACCAAGGTAAATTTATTATATGTATTGATTAAGGAGGCACCGGGAGACTAGCAATGTCTTCACCGTAACAAAGACATCCGTACAATGACAACTTGAACACACACGTACATCATCACCATCGGTGAGCATTTAGGCTGAGCATGACTGTCCTCCTTCTGGGTCCTTCTAGGTCTTCAGGTGGGCGTAGAGGTTGATCCTGGATCTTATTTTCATAGCAGGAAAACACCTGCACATAACGGCTTTTTACATGGGGAGGCTGATTCACCTGATTCAGCACATGGTCCTTGACAGGGGTCCAATAGCATGTTGTAGCCTTCATCCACCATCAGTGTCGTTATTATCTGGATAAATCTTCATCCAGTTCTGCTGTTGAGGTCTTTGTTGGATCATGCTTTGTCTTTAACCTCCCCCTTGACCTTTCTGCCTTGGGTAACCCTAATAGAAGCCAAGCTCAGGACACCGTCGCTCTCGGGATCAATAGTAGACACAGGCTTCTGCACCACGATGAGGTGGTGATCCAGGAGAAGACAAACACACTACCAAGGGGCATTTCTGTTCTTAATAGCACATGGATTTATTTACAAGCCATTGTTCACAAGATTATCACAGAAGATGAGGAGCCGTGTTTCCAGACCAGATAAAAGGAAATTGCTTTGCATATTTTATGTGTGCTATAAAGCAACAACTATTTCTTGTAAAGTTTTGTACCCAGTTGCAGACAAAATACATAATAGTTAAAACAAGGCGTCGAGAGGACAGATCTACATGATGACCATGTTGTTCTCCCATAGATGTCACACTATGCAGCCAAAATGAGTAAATGATGACATCCATCCATCCATCCATCCATCCATCCAACGTTAACTGCTTATCTGAAGTTGGGTCATGGGGTCATGTTGGTGACCCCTATTCCAGCAGGGCCTGATGCCCCGTGGTGGTTTCGAACCTGCAGCCCCTGGCTTGTTAGCTCCCAAAGCACATGATACTCCAGCCCCCTAATAATGACACCTTAAAGCAGAAAAGTTACCTTTTGCTGCTTTGATATTAGACTGTTCCAGAATTATTGACCAGAGCAGACAAAGAGGTGATTGGTGTTTAAGTCGTGAGTCCTATTAATACTCTACTTGATGCATTTAAATGAAAATGTATGCAGATGTTGTTTTACAAAGGATACATACATATCATGAGGCTGAATGCTGATGCAGTACTGGATATGAAATTATGCTCCTTTTCACAGTCCAAGTAACTTGACCCAACACTTGCATGGACTGAACTTTGTCTGTTTCAAAGACGTCTGACTGTAGTCTAGGTTTCCCTCAATATAAAGCATTCTGTGCCTATTTTGGTGTCCTTACTGTTTCGTTTCCTCTGAAGAGGATTGGAAACAACAATGAAATGTCAAAATGTGAAGATTATATTATACATAAATAGCAGGGGACAAAGAAAAACTCATTTGTGGGAATTGTCAGAGGTCCATGAGTAATGACGTTTGGGAGACTCACTCAAAATGGCAAATAACGATCCCCGAGGTGTAATAATAATGCTTGCTTTGGTTAATGAGGCTGCGCAAAACCAGAGAAAGCACAAACAACACTAGTAAAATTGTGTTGATTATACACCGGAGGGAGCAGTCTCCCTGTCGAATATCTCTCTCTCTTATGACTGATTCTGAATATTAATATCTGGATGCTACAGGGACCAGGGATGAGAGAGAGAGAGGGGCCAGGCAGCATAGGGGAGATGCAGAGGAGGCCAGGCTCCAGGATATTTGTCTCTGAATCATACTTCCAATTAAAAGACTGTGGAAGCAAATAGCTCCATAAACAAACAGACGGAGCCACAGTTGCTTGAGGCTCTGTAAATAAAATAGATTTATTTATAACACCAATCTGTAACTGAAAATCAAACAGCGCAGTTCTACATTTTAGCCTTGGTACTTCTTGGTACTGTGTCATGCAGTGCTGCATCCCCTTCTGTATACATGCATCTGCCAATGCTCTTGGACACATCTTCAGTGATGTTCCTAGGATCATCGGGTGTTTGGGGTCTTTCAACATACATCCTGCTCCAGGTGACACAGCCGGGGCTGATCAGACCCCAGCTTGTGTCCAGATGGCTAAGCGTATGACCTCATGGTGCTCCTCTTTTGAGCCACAGCCATCTTGAAGCCCTCTCTGCAGCATCAGTGATACCACGATTGGCTCTCCTCCTCCTCTCTCCCTTGATGCCCAAATCAATGAGGACTCTGGCCTAAAGAACAGCCTGCCAATCTCCTGCATCCAACCTCCACTGGGAGGCACCTCGCTCTCATCCAGCCTGCTGGCAGTTGCTGACCAGTCTTCTGTAATTGGCGAGCTTCCTGTCATAGGTTTATTCCATCTGATCTCTGCATATGGGACTGTCAAGAGTAATTTTCCTTTCATATTTTCTTACTTGAGGAAATTGTGTTATGTGTTGGGAGGCAGCTTGACCTTTTGTTGACATGGTGTTGATTTCACAAGCTTTAAGCGTGATTCAAACAGCCCATGATAGTCAAAACCCCGTATGTGAACCGTGACATCTTGCAATTCTACTTTCATGCCAGAGCTGTGCTGTCCTGTGAATCGCTCCTTCTGTATTGAGAAACGGGATAAAGAGTTGGCATCGACGCCCTCAGCACAGAGAGCCTCCTCCCCTACCTTTTCAGCTCTGCTTAACACATCATGCATCTTTTAGCACTGGTGCTTCATTGTTTGAGATGGGTTAAACATGCGATGTCTTCCACATGCCCTCAGAAAATATCACGTTATCAATTCTGAATTGTGCTTTGGATTTCTTGCCCTACATAGGATTACTGTGTTTTTATGTCTGGTTCAAACCTGCATATGCACATGTACACCACCAATACTATACATGCCAATGTGGTCATACAGCTACACTTCTGTCAGGGAACCACCAAGGCAACAGTTTACTGAATTATTTTTCACATTCTTGCAGCTTTAATTATGTTTTTTGATGTAGTATGGTAGTATGAGTATTAAATAGGGTCATATCGTACTGTTATAGTACTAATACTATTATAGCAATAGTTGAGATATTGATTGACCCTTGTGTGATCTTATCGAATAGTGCAGCGAATATTATTGATTAGTTCACAGACATAATAACTGTGAAGGTTTCCAGTGGCGAGAACTTTTGAAAAAAAAAAATTTACGCTAAATAAAGAAGGGATTTCCTTCCCCATGTGTTGTAGACTGAAAGGAAACATATCGAATCTATGATTATTGTTTTGTATTGTTTGTTGTGAGATGCTCTGATGATTGTCCCTCTGCATCGTTACAAACATCATGTTTCTCCCCAAAGCTCATATGAGATTGTTCCCAAAGCTCGGCTGTATTTGGAGTGATTGTGACTGTCATCTTTGGAACACTGGATTTGGAAAAATACTTTTTCACCCACTCTTGAAAAGCTAAATTTTTTAAAAAATCTTCATGGTTGTGTGGAAGGCTGACGCAGATGCAAAAGCAGGCTGATTGGCAATTTCCAGGCACAGGGTGAACCTTTCAAGCCTGTGCCCTTTAGGTAATTATGTGGCTTGAAAGGAGCCTGCCTACGCTGAGATGGGTCTGCTGGTGTAGCTGGGATGTGTGCTAATGTAGATCTGCCCACAAAGTTCCATTTTGGCCTGTAATCATACCTGGGCTGGCACAGGCTAGATGTAAGCACAGATGTAGGTGCATTGAGCTATGGTCATGCAGCCGTCCTTGTGAGTACACATAGAAAATGTGTTTTAATGGATTTTACCATCTGCATTTCACCCCCACTGAAATAAATCTCTAAGCCATGCAATAACTAGTAAATTAATTCAAACTTCTGAATAAGAGAGTGGCCAATTTATATGCCACGACTAGTCCCCACGCTGTGGGGGTGGATATGGATTTAGCTGGCACTTGGGTAATTAAGGCTGGATACCCTTCCTGATCCCCCACGGTGGGTTTGAACTCGCTGCCTCTGGTTTGTCAGTCCCCAAAGTATGCATTCTACCACTGACCTACTACGATCTGTTATTCCAAGAATAAGTTAACCAGAAAAAAATGGTTTATAAGCAGCTGTTGAATTTCATGTGAATCTCAGACAGTTTGCGTTTATCACGTTGTATGGAAAATTCAAGCTAACTGAGCAAAGCTAAAATCTCTTTGGTCTAATGGGATGTATTTCATCTAGAATTCCATTGGACGGAACTCGATTTCACTATTAATCCCATAAGTGGAAAGGGATGGGAGGTTTGTGTTTTTCACTGAGTCACAGGAACGGAATGGAGGGAAAATCGTCTGACTTTGTCAGGCTCTGGACTGAACTCCCATGTTCATCGTCGATCTCTAGGCTTGTGCACAACTGAATGGGAACACTGAAGGCAATATGTTGGTCTCTATAGCAGCCAGACTTTTTGATAATAATCTTCTTGTTTGCTACTTCAAACAAATGTTTGATTTTGTCACAATCCAGAGGAATATAGGAATAAATACATGGAAGAAGGTGGTGATACTGGGAAAGAATTCACTGCCATCAGGTTCATACATCCAAGTTGACTCGGTAGGAATGCGTACCCAGTTGGTTAGGTATCCCTCTTCATCCATTTTGAAAATGGCAACACGCTACACCACAGAGCATTTAAATGATCCGAGGGGAGCTGATTTGATTGACCAAATCAAAGCTTGCCCAAACCCCACCTGCTTATCATGTCCTCACTCCAACCTGACTCCCTTTTCATGTATGTCAAGCTGTGCCATGTTTGACCTTGAATCTCAAGTCGTGTGCACCTATGTGCCACGCTTGTGTGTAGTCTCACAACTATAGATCTCTGTCTTTTTCAGGCGGTTTCTGTGTGTCTGAGAGCATCTTTTGCATACATGACCAATAGAATACAAAGGCTGTAATACTTTTCTAAACCGTATGGATTCTGGCGTCCAACTGAGTAAAGAGTTGTATAAATGTAGATATGTCCACAACCATACATCGAATACCTGAAAGGCAAAACACCTCTCCTGGCCATTGTTCTGTATTTTATACAAAGCCAGCTGGATGGCTATGAAAGTACAGGAGAGGATCAATATTTCTTTGCAGCCGTGGATGCTAAAATTTAGTGTTTAGACTGGAAAAAGATTCAAAACCAATTTAACTTTGATTTGCATTATTCAACTCAGTTGGCACTGCTTTGTACTGCCCCATGTATAGATTTCAAGGTAAAGAAGTCCACAACAGAACTTTATGTATAATCATAAAGGACCAGATCTGCCCATCGATGGAACGTTTTTAATTTGTTTCATTTGCCAATTTTTCAACATTTTATGTCTAACTTTGCAATTATTTTGAATATTTTTTTACATTGATCCTCTTTTTCCTCTTTGTGCAGGACTTGGACATTGGGTCCGACAGGAACTGGAAGGGGATTGGCATCTCTCTTTTGGTTATCTTGGTTGTGCTGTCCTTTATTGGATTATCCATCATTCTTCTGTCTAAAGGTGAGTCTTGCTACAGATTTGTTCACAGGAATGATCATGGAGCGATCCTTTGTTTTGTATCCATTATGATGAACAGTGGGGGGACGGCACTAGCTCAGGAGGTTCCGCGGTCGTCTAGTAATTGGAGATTGGTGGTTTGTTCCCGGCCCCTGCATTTCGAGATGTCCCTGAGTAAGACACAGAACTCCCAACTGCTCAACCCCTAGGATGGAGTGGTGACCTATCCAGGGTGTTTCCCTGCCATTCAACCAGTGAGCACTGGGATAGGCACCAGCATGTCTCTGTGATCCAATGTTGGATAAGCGGTTGACGATGGATGGGTGGATGGATGATAAATAATGATTAGCATGGGCTGAAAATACACGCCTTAAACTGGACAGTACTTGTTCTTCCTGAATGTTGTTTTTCTTTTTTGTGCCTATTTTCAAATCTTACGTTCAGAAATAGAAAGGCTATTAAATCAGATGGTACAAACACACTAATGGGGTAGTTGTGGGCTGCGTTATACTATACAGATACCATAAAAAGAGATTCTGTAAGACTGACTGAGATAAAATGTACTTTTTTTCCTAAGTGATTACACAGAATAGGAAGATGGTTGAAAGAGATTAGCCAGAGTGAAGAAGATGATGAAAGTTAGCTTTGATGTTTGTGGAGTACTCCTGACAGCCACTCGACAGGACTTCCAGTTTTCCAATTATTCAAGGCAAGGGGTGATTTCGTGAAGGTGTAGCAAACCCATCCAGTCAATCCGGTGACATGGGAAACCGAGTGCAGGGATTTATTTATTACTTTGTTTCTGTTGATCTGTTTTGCTAGGACTGGGTGATGTCTTTGTTTTTCAGCTTACCTTTACATTTCTATGCTAATCATTAAAATGTGGACGGGTGGTGGGGACTACAGAGATGAACCTCTAGCTTCGCACAGGCTATAGGGACAAAAGGGGAAAAAAGACTTGTTATCCCAGTTACTCTCAAAGTGTACATCACATTTTGATTTGCCTGCTAAAAATTATATCTCTAGGCATTCTGATGATCATCAATTCTGCCCCTTTTGCCCTCTTCTATAGATGATGGTGCTAAACCCCATGGTTCTCAGGTGATACTGGATGACATATTTCAAAGAAGCTTCCAAGTGCATGATCCTGATGCTAAGTGGATCAACGGTATGTAAACCTGAAGCCTTCCATCCATACCAAAACTGCTGTGTCAGTAGTCAATCTGAGTTGAAATGTCTTAACAGAAGATTCAGTAAACATGATGTATCAACACAGTGTCGGTTGTCTAAAAAGTAGAGCTTGGCTCCACTGAAAATATCTTGGTTGAGTTGAGGAGGTCACCCGAGAGGAATGAAACGACAATCGTCCTCCAAAAGGACTTAAGATGTCTTGAAAATTTATGCTGAATACGTTTTTATGCTTGCTCATTAATCCAGGTAAGGAGATCACCATGTTGAATCAGTCCATCCAGACACAACATTTACTGAGAGAAGTAAATGAGGGAAACATTGATAGAAATGTCATCACTCACCTAAGTGACCTCTTCAGCCTCAACTGGCATAATGACAAAAACCAACAATCAGGTTCATATGCAAACTGCCACGACCATTTACCAGAGCTATAATGGGGAATACCTGGGGGTCGCAGTAGCTCAGCAGTAGAGCGTGCTCTTCAGGTAATGAAGAGCTGGATGTTGCGGGTTTGAACCCACTGTGGGGCATCAGGAGGGACATCTGACCTTAATCCCCTATGTTCCACATATGTCCGTGTCCACCCCCCACACACGGGGACTGATCCTGATACATAAAAATAGATCTCATAATGAGGGATATGTGCAGAATCTTGAGAATGAAGAAGTCACTTAGATGAGTGGTGAAATGTTTCTCATATTAAAATTTGTGTCCAGGTGAACTGATTCAACCCTTTGCGATGTAATGAATATACATCTTGAATGATGCCTTTTTTCAAAATAAGAGTGATTTTAATATTTGGTTAGGTTTTTACTTTTTTGAAGGGATTTTGCTTAGAGTGTAGTGGTTACAAAGACAAAAAGCATGTTTGCCTTTGGTTATTAATATTATTATTATTATTATTATCTCCATCTTTGCCTTCTTCATCTTTTGACCTATTCCGTGTTTTTTAGGGGTTGCCACAGTAGTTAGAGTTCAGAAATTACAGAAGTCTCCAAAGCTTCATAATTGCTCAATATCACTAGCATACCAAGAGCATTGGCGTAAGAAAAGACAGTTTGTGAGATACCTATTTCATAGTGACTATCATCAACTCGTGTCTTGGTCTTAGATGGTGATGCTCCCTAAAAAAATTACATTTTAACAGCTGCTAGACAGTCCAACATTTCTCTCTTTTTATGTTATTATTTTTGGTCACTGTCATACCTTCTGTTTTCTGTTTTTGCCTTTCTCCTTTTATTTTCTCAGTTCCCTGTAAGGGCGAGAAGGGAGGCATTGTCTAGTGATTACTGCAGGAACCCACAGTGGCAACTCATGCTTTACTTTCTCTAGCTATGCCTTCATTCCGGGTCTTTCAGTGTGTGTGTGTGTGTGTGTGTGTGTGTGT
>OMLC01047726.1:0-17558 GCA_900302585.1 Regalecus glesne | reverse complement strand
TACCAATTTATTTTTAACAAAATCCCTCAGCTTATCCTTTAAGATAAATCTGATTCTCTCCAAATGGAGAGTGTCTTTCAAGTCTGTCTGCCAGTGTTCAAAAGTGGGCACCTTTTTTTCCAGTGACGAAGGATCTTTTTTTTTTTTTTTTACAAATTTTGCAATTACAGCGCCATATGCCAAAATATGCTGTTGTGCTACCCTAAGCTTTAGAAGATCCCTAGATATTCCTAGAATAATCCAAATTGGATCTGGTATTATCTGAACTTCCGGTATCGAGGAAAGGAAATGAAATACTTCACACCGATATTGCTGTAGTTTTGGGCAACTGTGTGATAGGGTAACCTCCACGGATTCACTTTTCTCCCATAGGGGTGATGCATCTGGAAATACTCTATGCAGCCTCGCCTTTGAGTAGTGTAATCTGTGTAGGATTCTAAATTGTCTTTACATCTGCCCAACAAAATGACTTTAGGTCTATTCTTTTCATTACAAAAATACAGGATAAATCAGTACCTGTGTGCCCTCACCCTTACTATAGGAGGCAGCATAGCTCAGTGGGTAGAGCTGTCGCCTGGCATTTGGACGGTTACAGGTTCGATCCTGCAGAAAGTATGTTGAGGTGTCCTTGAGCAAGACACTGAACCCCTAACTGCTTCCTGACCACCATGTGGTGGCAGCTCACTGCTCCTATTTAATAGGATGGGTTAAAATGCAGAGAAATCCAAATGTCCCCTTGTGGGACTGATAAGAGAATCCATTATTATGATCTGAATGGAATTACTGTTGATTATACCGTTAGATCTCCTCTACTCTCCATTTATGAAAAGGACCCGAACTTTGACCTGCCTGTTATTTACCTGCTAATAAATTGTTGGTAGTTGTCATTAAGGTCTGTCTGTTGAGCATACCCTGATGGACATGGCACACTGCAAGAGGATCTATCAGGCTTGTGACATAGTGGATCCCTACCACATGTTATCCTCAATACATTAAAATCTCTTTTGGCTTTTGCTGATGACACAGGGATGAGTAACTGAAGTCTAAAAACAGACTCGACTTGTTCAAACATGACTCAGACCTCAGTTGGCATACCTTGTAAGATAACGACGGCCTCTTTATTGCAGCAGTAAGTGTTCTTCAACCAAAATATGACAAGGTAAGATGTCATTTTTAAAAATCTCTTCATGTTAATCAACGCGCATCCATTTCCCCACAATGAGCAGAAGGTTCTCAAGTCTGCCCGATTGTACCTCCCTGACAGCTGAATGTCTATTACATCTATGACTTTGTAAAACTCGGCTCAGTAGAACTCTTGATGGGCCAGTGTGGTACTAGTCTGGCATCTTGGTGAGTGTCTCATACAAGGTATTTGGATAGGCTGAACATCAAATGAGTAAACCATTTCCAGAACCTCTCCATACATCTCCTGACACTTTTCCTCATTTCTATTGGCTTAGAGCGTAGTCTAATTATGGTTCATTTCCTCATTCCGTCCGGGAATGGTTGGAATCTGCTTCTGCAGGGGTGGCATAGCTCAGTGGGTAGAGCGGTCGTCTGGCAATCGGAAAGTTACAGGATCGATCCCTGCTCCTGCATATAGCATCTCGAGGTGTCCTTGAGCAAGACACTGAACCCCTAAATGCCCCCTGAGCACCATATGGTGGTAGCTTACTGCTCCTATACAATAGGATGGGTTAAAATGCAGAGATATCCACATTTCACCTTGTGGGACTGATAAAGGCATCTATTTACTCGAGTGATCCAGTCACTTCAGTTGACAAGTCAAAGCCTCAAATGGCCTTATCTTGCTGAAACTTATCCAACAGGGAATTTGCCTCCCATGCCTCCCATGCCTCCCATGCCTCCCATACCTCCCATGCCTCCCATGCCTCCCATACCTCCCATGCCTCCCATGCCTTCCATGCCTCCCATGCCTTTCCTGAAGGCTTGGATAAACTTAAGCATTACATTAGTAGCTGCATTTCTGATCAACTATCTTATGGGACCTTATGGCTTCCAACAGGGCCATGACAGGAGACCTGAGGCCCTGTGCAAACATGAAGTGTGAGACCTTATTACACGCACGTAGTCATTCTAGTTCTACCGCCCACATAATCTCAGTGTAATACCCTTTTAGTGTAATAATACAGCACCATCAGGCACATCATTTCGGTTTGGACTTTTACAGTCTTTCAAAGGAAAAAAACATCAAATCTGACATTATCTACTTGACATGGTCAAGTCCGCTCAGCTGTCACTTTGCTTTGGCATGTCGGTATGACAACATGTTATAATGTCACCAGTCAATTCAAGGCTCCGTAGCATACATTTGCATGTAGCTTGTGATCAGTCACACGCATATGGCTATTCATTGCAACTCTGCTCGAATTTATCCAGCAATCATCACGGCGATTTATGGAATTATTCCCCATTTCCAATTTTAATCCTCTTCTCAGCCCTAAACTCGTATTTATGAGATCAGTCGTGCTTTCACGCAGCTGACATTGTTTCCCCTGCTCCCTCTCCCTTGCAGTGAGCAGTGAGATTGAGAATACCCTATGTAATGATGCAATATGGAAAATGAAAAAAATAACCCTACATGATTTGTCAAAATTTTCCATACGACCTTGACTATGCATAATGATGCAATCGACCAATCTCAGAAAGTAATTTCTATTTCTAGAAACCATGGCTAAGTTACTCAAGATAATCCAGAGACCTTGTTACTGCTGCGGGTGTAGTTTGGCCTAAGAATAGTTCCTAAATGCAGTGGCGTAGTGTGGACATGGCCACGAGGGCTATTGACCTGGATGTAGAATTCTTAGGCTCACAAAATTTCTAAAGAAAACAGTAAAGTAGTAATAGACCCGTTTTTACATGTCGTTGTGGAGGTGGAGACAGACATAATATATGGAGCTTGGGGGGGGGATAAAGGCCAGACGGGCCTTCCCTGACACACCACAACGGATTCAAACCTGCTGCCATTAGCTCGTAAATTCCCCAAAGCGAGCACGCAAACTACTGGGCTACCTCCTCAGAGACAAACAAATGTCAATAAATAAGTAGATAAATAAACAAAAACCAAAGCAGTAATAATAAATAACAATCAAATCCCTCCCCCTTACACAGAAAATCTCCTAATCTTTGAATATTCCACACAGTTTTTCAACATGACGGGGCAAATAAATGTTGCCACTTAATTTTTTATAGTATTTTAGGGGTTTGCAATACTTGGCTTGCCCCCTATCCTGGCAGCCCACGCTACGATACTGCCTACAATAATATGAAACTGCGGTAGCCGGTCTTTCCTTGCCTCCAGGGCGTTGGCGTAAATGTAGTTCATTAAAGCTAGCAAAGATTGGGAGAACACAAGCATGCAAATAATTGGCGAGATCATCGTGAATGATGACCATTAAAACTTGTTGATTGTCCTGCGAATGAACGGCCAGAACAAATGACAATTTAACTACCATCCCATATTATTTAGATGTCATGTTCCTGTTCTTGTCAAATTCTGTATTCAATGTATTTATTATTTCCCTTGCAATGATTTATCGTATCACAGTCACACATGAACACATTTTGGAAGGGGGTGCGTCCAAAAGGCACCGCTGGGATTCGAACCCAGGATCTCCTGTTTACTAGACAGGCGCTTTAACCATCTAAGCCACGGCGCCGCGTATGTGTCCACAACGTCGTTACAAATTGAGCAAAACAAAACTTCTACAAGATGGAGCTGTTTGTGTTTTATTTATTGTCCCAATGAAAGATTTAACATCCACAATGTAAAATGACAATACCTGTAACCCTCCTTGACACATCACACCATCAACATTCACACCACCTAGCTCCAAAGATAACAAATCATCCACGCAGGCTGCTGCTGCTCAGATCTTGAAAGCACAGCTCTAGTATGTCGTCTAAAACATCGGGTTGTTGAACGCAGTCATCAGCGCCGTCCCGCTTTAGCAGGCGGTCACTAACACCGAGCCTCCTGTGGGGCGGGTGAAGCTCGGTGTTCCCGCAGCGGCTTCCCATCGGATAAAATATCTGTTTACCACCTGCGGTTCCCAAATCCCCCGAGAAAGCCAATTCACCAGATGCAGGGTAGATGATCGGTGCATCCCTGGAAAAACCATCGAGCTCTGGTCTTTGGTAACAGTCTTGGTTTCCTCCAGAGAGTCCCGGGGGATATTTGATGGCTTGGTCTGCAGGGACAGGCGAGGCAGGTGCGAATAGGGACATGGAGAAGGACTGACCCGTCGGCCCAGCGGGGTGCTTATCAGTGGACAGGGGTAAACCTGCTGGAGGAGGACGGCTCACTACATGTGCTTGGCTAGGGTCTGAGCGGAATGGATGGGCCAAAGTGGGCTTTGGAATGGTCGAAATCAATGGAAGCTGTGGTCGAAGACACTGCGATGTTTTCAACGTTGGTTTCTTGCTCTTGAAGAAGCGTGCACGGCGATTTTGAAACCAAACCTGAGAATTGACAAGAAATGGTCAGGTTTTGTTCAACTGCGGGGTAAGTTATGAACGGGGCTGGATATCAATCGAAATTACCCCGGTGCAGAACACAGGACACGTGTTTTGCTCTATCGTAGCTTACCTGAATCTTGGATTCTGGAAGACCCGTGAGAGAGGCGAGAGCCTCCTTGGTTTGAACATCTGGATACTGTGTGAAGGAGAAGGCGCTCTCAAGCTCCTTTAGCTGGGCTTTGCTGAATGTCGTGCGCTTCCGACGGTGCTGCGCGTCCGTGCGTTCCCTCTGAGTACCACTAGAAGGCGCTGCTGGGAAAGAACATTCAACGAGAGTTCATCACACAGCCCACAGTACAGTACACCAGGTCAAAATCAAGGCAGGAATTCGTTTTAGCAATATCCAAAGTTAAATCCCAATTTAGTTTTATTCTTACATACATTCTAGCAGTAGAATGAACATCAATTCTCATCAGCCAAATACGCAGCCTCCTTTCGTTGATTTCTAAACGGAGCGCTGTTGATTCTATATTGCATATTGAAGATACGCTCCATATATAGTCACGTATGTATTAACATTCTGAATAAAAAAACAACGACAGAAAACGCCCTCTTACCTCCATCACCGTTAATGATCTTATCCATGCACACATCCGACCAGAAGTGTCCTGGGTAAAACGCAGAGAAGTTATCCCACGTGTACTCCAAACCCTGCGCCATGGCTTCACACCTGAACACAGAAGAGCTGCGTTGCTCTCCAAACGCGTCTGTGAGACAAGCTAGGTCGAAAACATGGATCGAAACGCTTTTTATGCTAAAATGTATGAATGCCCACTGCGCCCCCACCGCCACCTCACCCCCCAACTCTAATTCTCCATTGAAGGGCCAATTGGCATGGCTCACAGACGCGCGTGCCTTCTGGTGAGTTGTGCGTCGCCGTCGGTCGGCCTAATGGGAGCCCGTTAATGCGAACAACGAGGTAATGGGTCCGTTTATTCTGCACTGATGATGTGCGCTCAGTACTGGCAGGGCAGCACACAGCCCGCAGGTAGGACTCATGGTGAGGAGGGATCAGAGCCACACAGCAGGGGTCAACGGGACAACGGGTTTCTGTGCGTAATGGAAGTGTATTGGAGGACTCGTGGAAGTGCGACAGTTTTTTTTTACTCTGGTAGTAAGAGTGTGGAGGTGACAAGTCAGACTACTTTCGTTCCTTCCGAGTCGGCTGCGTTTCCACCGATCGAGACATCAAAACACCGGAAAATGTCAAGTCGGATGCGTGATTAACCCAAACCGGACAAAAGCAGCTTCAAACGTTTTTTAAAAAAAAGATCTTCTTAATGCAAGTAAGCGGCTTTCACTACAGTAAACAACAAGGTGATGAATCATGGTGATGAATCGGAGTCTGGTCTTTTGAGAAATATCATGTGGCACATGTTGTCACGGTGTCTTGAACTGGACCCCTTTCATTGAAGTGGTGTGCTACTCTAATCTACACAAGCATACTTCAGAGGAGATTGGAAGCTTCCACGCATTTCACCTTCAACATTACAGGGGGCAAGATACGAGCAAACATCCGCCACTACTTGTAAATAACAATTAGACATATGTCTAAACATGTGTAGTACATCCACCACGTAGTCTAGATGTGAATCTACGTGATCGTGTATATTTACAAGGAGACCCCGTGATGTGATTATAAAAGAGGTTTCGCAATGACACATTAATCTAGCTAAATAGGCTCAAACGAGTAGCGGGGCGATGCCCCCATTCAGACAATGGGATGGCCCAAGTCAGCGTGGTCATCACATGACTCTCATTAAGAAAACAATTCATCGATACCTCGCCGTGGAACAGCTAAACCTCTCACCGTCACATGTCACCACGACCGGGTGATCTCTGAACTCGTGCCCCCACCCTTCCATATGACCCCTTCCATGTTAGATTCGACTATTGCTTGGTGGAGGTGCGCGTGCGTCAGATGTTGCGGGTTCGATCCCACTGCACGGCACCCAGTTTTAATCCCCGTGCTCCGTCTAGGTCTGTGTCCATCCCAATGACGTGGGTAACACTAGTAGTAACACGTGAAACGAGACCTTTTATTATTTTGAATTTCATGCGATTCTCAGATGGTCACCATGTCTTTCACTAGCACTTGCGATATTTTTGTGTTCATGATATATTTTTATGACCTTTTTTAAAAACCTTTTTGTTGATCTGGGGGTTTGTCTGCTCCTTTGTGTCCAGATGAACTACTGCAACTTTTGTGCGACTCCTAAGAGGACTCAGGCTGTCAGTGGAAGTCGCTGGGGGGCGTTAGTGGACCTTGTAATAAGATTCTGCTTTTGGGTTTCAAATAACCGCTGGCCTGAGCTATTTAATTATGGACCCAAGTACAGCTCGTTTTCCATCAGGGGCTCATAGTTTGCATATTCTTTTTTTTCAGCAAACCAGAGGTTTTTTTTAAGGGGTCTGTTGCTATGTCATACTGTTTGTAGGATGAAGGTATGAAGAAAATCCTTTCATGGGCTGGATTTCATCCATCCATCATCAACTGCTTATCCAAAATCAGGTCTTTGGGGAACTGGAGCCTATCTCTGTTCTCATTGGGTGAAAGGCAGGGTACACCCTGTATAGGTCACCAGTCTATCACAGGGCAGAGCAGTTGGGGGAACAGTGTCTTGCTCAAGGACACCTCGACACGCTTCTCTGCAGGACCGGGATCGAACCTGCAATCTTCCGATCACCAGATCACTGCTCTACCCCCTGAGCCATGCCTCCCCCAATAATAATAATAATTATTATTATTATTAATATTGTTATTATTGATGTTGTTGTTGTTTCCAGAACAAGGAGAGTCTCCTTGTTGATATGTGTTGATAGATACAAGCTAAAGCATCATGATCATGGTACCAGTGGTAGTAAGGTGGAGAATTACTGTTCTGTACAATAGTACAATACTATACTAAATAGTACTGGACTGTATTAGTAATAAAGCCCAGATCCTCACAAGCTAGGCTAACTATCAATAAAATGGATTCTCTTATCGGACCTGCAAGGGGAAATTTAGATTCCTCTGCATTTTAAGCCATCCTATTCTATAGGAACAGTGAGCTGCCAGGATATGACACTCAGGGAACAGTTAAGGGTTCAGTGTGTTGCTCGAGGAAATCTCAGCATGCTTTACACAGACCCGGGGATCGAACCTGTAACCTTCTGAATGCAAGACTACTGCTCTACTCATTGACCTATGGCCTTTGGGCAGCAAACTTCTGTGGGTAAAGCCCACTGTAGAGCTTCAGTGACCCAAAACACATGTTATCTGGGGGAAAAGAAATGGCTACAGTGAATAACCACTAACTTGTTCTTTTCTGAATTTTGATGCAAACCCGTTTAGGGTTTACAGTTACATAGGCTAACATTCTCTGTGGACACTTGCCTGGGGTGTTTGTTTTCAAACAACAAGCAGGCCTCACCAGGATGACTGGGCGTCGTCTCATGGTGACGTCTCAAGTTGAGCTGAACTGTCTTGACTCACACTTCAGCCGTTCCGCTAGTATACGGTGGCCTTTCCATCTGATAATTGCGCAGTTGGTGCAATTTGACGACTGACATGATTCGTCTTACATGTCACGTTGCGTCCCCGGCCTGCCCTGCCCCGCAGTGTGCACCGTTCACTGTGTACGTGTGCACGGAGGCCTCCAAGAGACTGGTGAGCGTACCCACCTGTGTGTATCCGAATGTCTCACTTTGACTGACTTCTGTGTCCACACTCCTCTGCTGCAAGTCGAGATTGACACTCAGGTGTGAATGACGCTTTGCCCTCCTCTCCAGCACCTACATTCTCACTGCCTGCTTCACAATACACAAACGCCCCTCCACGGCCTGCTGTTTGATCTGGAAGCCCCATCCACATTTCCTGTCAGCCTGAGAGATTTTTGGGCCCAGTCCATGTATGTGATGGCAGAGAGTGGGAGTGGGGGTGTGTGGGCGCTCCTAAACTATTCCCCAGGCTTCAGAGGGGGGCCTCTGGGTCTTGCGAATGAGAGGCTAAGTGTGACTCCAGCTTGGCTTCGGATGAAAGGTGAAGCAGTCTTTATGGAAAGGAGAGCTCAAAATATGATTTAGTGCCTTGTCAATACACAGATAGCGTGGCTCAAAAGGGGTGCTTTGGGAAAGAAGGTGAAATATTATGTCATCCCCCTCTACAGCTTTGGGATGTAGCAGGTCCGTGTGACTCAAGCTTGGCTTGGGAAAAGGGTGAGGGAGCTGTATAACAGGCAGCACAGTGAAAAGACCTGGGAACAGTCGCAGCTGAAAAAGAAAATAACTTTCATTTTAAAGGCTGTTGGTTGATATATCGATGGATGTTGCTCACAGCAACACATGAACAACAACCCACCACATGCTAAAAGCTAATGAGACTTTATTGATAGTCAGGTAAGTTTTCACATACTGGGAAGCTGAGCATTTGGGACAGAGCAAATAGAACAAAGCAGAACAGTTGTAGGAGTAGAAAACCTCACATTTCAAGATTCCATTTTTAGCTTCACTCGGGTTGTACAAATACACCCGAAGACATTATTTACCTATGTGAGTGTGTAATTCATTCAAAAGTCTTATGGGCTGAGGAAAAAACCTGTACTTCAGTCTGCTGGTGTGTGTTCTGAGAGTCTTGTATCTCCTCTTTCACGGCAGCAGGGAGAACAGGCTATTGTGTGGGTGTGCTGGATCTTTAATGACCCACAGAGACTTCCTGGGTGTGACTAGTCCATTTGATGTCTTTGAGATGAATTCAAGATATTGGACATTGTCCACTCTCTCCACCACTATGCTGTTGATGATGACTTTGAGGTGTGTGTCCCTCTCTCTTGCAATCAACAATGGCCTCCTTGGTCTTGGAGACATTCAGTTAGAGGTGGCTTCCGGGGTGGTAAACTCCTCCCTCTAGACCATCTCATCACTGTAGGAAATCAATCCCATAACTGCCGTTTCACAATACTGTTTTGAAGGCCTTGTCGCCATGCAGTCATGGATACATAAGAGGGCTAAGGATATGTCCCTGTGGCACTCCCATGTTGGGAGTCAGTGGAGATGAGGTGCGGTTGTCCATTCCCACCACCTGGAGGTGGTCCATCAGAAAGTCCAGGATCCAGTCACACAGTGCTGTCTTCAGGCCCAGATCCTTGATCTTCTTGACAAGCTTGGAGGGCACTTTGGTGTTGAATGCTGAGCTGTAGTCCACAAACAGCATCCTCACATAGTTGTCCCTCCCTTCCAGGTGGGAGAGGGCAGTGGGTGTGTAGGATGCAAGCAATGGCGTCCTCTGAGGCTCTGTCTGGGCAGTATGTAAATTAAAGGGGGTCAAGGGTGGGGGGAGCATGGGGCAGATGAGGGTTTTAACAGCTTTTCAAAACCCTTGCTGCCTATGGGGGTTATGATAATGGGGTGATAGTCATTGAGAATGGTCACTTTCTGTTGTTTGAGAATTGGAACAATTGTGATGGATTTGAAGCAGGTGAGGACAGTCTGCAGGGAAAGAGACAGGAAAGATATGTCCGTGAATACCCCCGTCAGCTGGTGGGTGCAGACCTTCGGGACACATCCAGGGCAACCATCCAGACAGCTGCCTTATGTGGGTTGAACCATATGAACGGGTAGTGAACATTAGTCTCAGTTATGGAGAGGGGACAGTGCTGGTCCTTAGTAGTGGGGGAGTGTCACAGGATAGGAGGCAGCTGAGGTTTTCAGTGGAGGCAAAGGGAGGTGCAGTGCAGGGAGGCAACTGTGGTTGGGGGAACCTAATTGTCAGTAGGGGCAGGGAAGAGGGGACAGGGTATGGTAAGGGGGCGTCTAGCAGAAGAGTCAAGCCTTCAGTAATAGTGATATAGCTCAGTGGATAGCCTGGTAGTCCGGTGATCAGAAGGTTGCAATTTCAATCCCTGTTCCTTCAGAAAGCATACAGAGGCGTCCTTGAGCAAGAGGACGCTCCCTGGGGGCCAGATAGTGGCTACTCACTGTTCTAGAAATGGGTTAAATGCAGATAATTGCAAATTTTCCTGTATGGGAGTGATAAGGGAATCTTTTTAAAGTAATTTGGTTCATATGGTAGGGTGGGTGCTGTATTTAAGAATTAATTTTTAGTTGTTCTTGAAGTCTAATATTTGGGAGTCATTGCCATAGGTGCATCTGGCTATTGGAGGCTAGTTTGGACTCCATCCATTTCTTGTATTTGCCCTTTGCTTGTTTGATTGCTGTTCTGAGGGTGCATGGTGTTTGTTGGTATTTCTCCAGTGAAGGCTGCAGTCTGTACAGGGACAGCTGCACAGAGATCACTATTAATCTATGGCCTTTAGTTAGACATGGTTCTTATTATATTTGTGGAGATCCATTTTAAAAAAGAATATTCATTTTTTATTTGCCAAAAGAATAACAGGGCATCTTATATAAAGTGTGTAAAAAAAAGCAACAACCCCAAAAAACAAATTACCAACAGCTGTTTACATCCAAAAAAACTACAAGTAAGATAGAGCTCTGCCACATGGTATTCACACACTGATTTTAGCATGTTAAACATGCAAATACACAAATAGATTTCAGACTACGAGATACAAGCAAGTCAGCATTTATCTATACTTTGCTGTAACCATTGATGATTAACTGAGGAGAACAAGAGGCAGGAATGTGGATGTGTTCGCTATTGTCACTTTCTCAAGAGCTGACCTGTAAAATCACCAGTTGTAGCCCCTTTGCACTTTTATACTCAGTGACTGACTCTTAGGAATTACTTGTAACATGATAGAAAGAAAAGAGTACCTGACTGTGAATAGAACTCAGCTTGTAATTGGAGCTTGACCCTTACTCTTAGTAAAGGTGTTCCCAGGGAACAAAGTGTCCACCATTATACCGGATCCTATCACATGGTCCTGAGATCTGACAGCTGCCTGTGACTCCTGGCATCTGATAAGAGGAAGACACACTCATACCAAAGAAAGGAATACAGAACATCTTACAATTTTGGACATCAATTCCCATTTATGGATGTTGGGTTATGTTCTGATTGAAGGCCTCCGAAAGGGACTGCTCTATTGGACCACTTATTCTCAAATACTAAGCACTTTGAGTGGTTGTTAGACTAGAAAAATGCTATATGGGAACAAGTCCATTTACCATTTACATCAACCATGAAACATAGCAGCATAACAGGAACCGTGTGAATGCAAGACTCTTAAGTCATACTAGTTGCATAACACATGTGCAGGGTTGGGAGAGTTACTGGCAGTTTGTTTTCTGATGACTTGACTTGATGAGTGATTCAGGTGAATAAAAAAATCTGATGTTTTCAACTGTGGTAGACATGTGGTAGGCTATTATGATGATGAAATATTGGACTAAGAAATTTAACTAAAGTAATCAAAGCCTATATTGAATTTGCTCCACGTGGTGTAGGGGCTTAAGACAACTATGTTCAGTGCATCTTTGCGTCATGCAGTCGGGTGTTTGAATCCCAGCTGCGCCGTTTCCAACCACGGCCAAATGTCCATAGTTAGTGGGTCATAATTGGCTAAGCCTCACATGGGTATAAGGGTTAGGTTGGATAAACTATTCTGGGTTCACTAGTGTCCCCCCCTCTCTCTCTCTCTCTGTGTGTGTGAGAGAGGCGAGGGTGGATGGGTGTAATGGATGCCAACTAGCGTAAGTTAGCTTGCGGCAGTACGTGGTAAAAATCCTCCATTAAACCCAGAGTTCACCGATGTAGCAGAGGTCGTACTCACTGACGGGTCCCGAATACACCGCCTCGTCAACTACAATACACGGTGGTTGGGAGTCGAAGGCTCTAACCACTAAGCTAAAGGCCCAGGCTTCTGTCAGGATTCTTCCACGCACTATGTCCAGGTAGCCCATGTTAATTGGCATCGGTTACATCTGTATGTCTGGCATGTTTATATACTCAGCAAACTGGACCAACTTTTGGCGCAGTGTGTTTTGGGGTTTGAAAGCGACTGAGACTGAGACACAATGGTTGGAACATTGCGCCCAAATATACTGCGTCAAAAGTTGGTCCACCCCAAGAATCGGGTCCCCCGGCACAAACAGTAATGTAGTGTACGCTGTTAAATGCCCGGATGACTGCAGTGACTTGTACATCGGGGAGACCACACTGCCGCTAGCTAAGAGGATGGCGCAGCATAGAAGAGCCAACACGTCAGGCCAGGGACTCTGTGGTCTAAACCCATCTACAGGCTAGTGTCCACTCATTCAATGATTGAATGAGTGAGGGAGGAACACTGGTTTGAAAGGGTTAAAGAGGCCAGTTATTTCAAGAGGGAACGACCATCCTTGAACAGTGGTGGTGACCTGAGAGTACATCTGTCGTCTTCTTACTATATTGTGATTGAAAACATTTCACAATCCTCTGTGAATAGTACTCGTTACCACTGAATGTACAGTCAATGACCAACTTCCATATGAAACCAGCCTTTTGTTGTTCGGCATGCGAGTGCAGTGTTTATAAGTGTGGGGATGCTGCAGTCAGCTCAGTCTGAAGATGTCACTTGTTATAGTGACGAAAGGTTTCTGAATAAACTTCTGATCCAGTTGGACCGATCTATCCTTTTTGCGATTCCCGTGTCTGTATTTTTGAGCATGCATCAAGACTCATAATAGAGTCCACACACAGTGGTTCCTTGAGTGACCTGAGAACGGGCCAATCAGCTTCTGCCAGGATAGAACGTCACGGCTCCTCCTGTCTGTGGGAGTGACCTAACGGGTAAGAAGAACAGTAAAGCCTCCATCACTCATTATTATTCCGCTCTGTCAGGACTGGTGATTCTCTTTCCTCAAACATTGCAAGCAAAAGATCTTGATAATTTACCATTCAGGTAAGTTTATAATAACATGTTTTTTCCGTTGAGCGTCTTATAGAAGGGCTTGCGTGTAAGGGGAAAACGAGCTGCGTAACTGTGTCAAAGGTTGTCGATGCATGCTCAATAATCAAAGTAGGGAAATCACAAAAAGAGGTGAATCTGTTCAGCTGGATCAGAAGTTTATTTAGAAACGTTTCGTCACCAGGTGACTTCTTCAGTTTGAGCTGAAGGCAAACATCCCCCTCCTTATAAACGGTACAAAGGTTACTTTCAGCGCTTTTTGTTGCTACTGCAGCCTATCAGAGTATATTGCTAGTTGCAAGGTGACATCTGCACCTTTTTGTTGAGTTCATCATTAGTTACGCAGTAACTGCTATTCAGTCGAATGGCGTAACTGTCTCGCCATCTTTTTCGCTATCCTGTCAATTTGTAGTGAGACTGTAAAACATGATAACTGTCTTGGGTCACTCAGCCTTAACATGCATGGGGGGCTCAAGCTCACTCCAATGTCCTCGCCTGTCTATGCGCTACTGTTGAAATACAAGAACTTGTAATACTTAGATAGAAAAAAGGCCAACACGTGTTTATTCACCGACTGCATGTAAACAGTATATAAATGTATATTTTCCAGAATGTCCCGTGAACAGCAAGCGGTAGCGCGCGCACGGAAAGCTTTCCTCACTGGCAGGTCCAAGTCGTTGGAGCACCGGGTCCGCCAGCTGAGAAACCTGCAGCGGCTCCTCAGTGACAGACAGAAGGAGATCTCAGATGCCCTCAAAAAAGATCTTAATAAAGTGAGCACTGAATGTCTGGTTCGAAGTCTTACTTTCTGGCTCTTTACTGGCTATTCACTCTAGAGATCTATTCTTCATGTGACTACGCTGCTCATCTCATCAATCTCTCTTCCCCTATAGAGTGAGTTAGGCACCCAGATGTACGAGACCATGGGTCTGGAGGGGGAGATCAACCTAGCCATAAAGAATTTAAAGGATTGGGCTGCCCCCCGTTCAGTGGAGAAGACCCTACTCACCCTCTCTGACACTGTCTATATCCAACCGGAGCCCCTGGGTGTGGTGTTGATCATTGGCGCCTGGAACTACCCGTGGGCCGTCACCATAAAGCCTCTCATAGGAGCCATCGCTGCCGGTATTGTAGTATGCTGATTATTGTGTTCATGTGTGTATAACTGTGTATCCAGATTGAATAGCTCACAAACTAACCTGCATGCCCTCAGATAACTATGGTAACCTTTGAGGTGGGAGTGGGAGAATTACAAGGAATGTTTTGACAAGGCTTGAGATGCTTTAAAGTGAAAATGAATACATAATACGGAAAAACATCTTACTTGTAAAAATGTACACAACAATTTAAAGCCTGCTGATTTCCCCATGGATGATCATATCATTTTAACTACTAAGCTTCTTACGATTGGTTTTCCAATTTGGTAACTTTGTCTCCATATTCAATCCATCCATCCATCCATTGTCAACCGCTTACCCAAAATTGGGTCACGGGTTGCTGGAGCCTATCTCAGTCCTCATTGGGCGAAAGGCCGGGTACGCCCTGTATAGGTTGCCAATCTAACAAAGGGCATACAAATTAGGGGAAGAGTGTCTTGCTCAAGGAAACCTCAACATGCTTCTCTGCAGGTGTAGAGATCGAACCTGCAACCTTCTGATTGCCAGACAACCACTCTAGCCACTGAGCCATGCTGCCCTTCCATATTTAATGACTTCATTTATTTTATCTATTCAACCACTCTAGCCACTGAGCCATGCTGCCCTTCCATATTTAATGACTTCATTTATTTTATCTATTTATTTTCAATTCCAGTAGGCAGCTTTATGACTAAATATCTTAATGAGACTTGCTGCAAACCTAATAACCTGTCCTTATTTTCGGTAGAATGGTTGTGTTGACAATGCATTCAGCATACAACACAATGAAGTCTCGTTCTGCGCTTCACCTTCCAAATTGTGCTGGGAGTCGAGACTCCTCCTTTTCTCATGTTATTACCTTTTTGCATGTAAATGTGCTAGAGCATAGCAGCAATTCTTTATCCTTAGTAGTCTGTGTATAGTCCCACAACAGTGAACTAGCTAGAAACATAGGGAAACAATGTGATGTAACTCAGTGGGTAGAGCGGTCATCGGGCAATCGGAAGGTTGCAGGTTCGATCTCTACACCTGCAGAGAAGCATGTTGAGGTTTCCTTGAGCAAGACACTCTTCCCCTAATTTTTATGCCCTTTGTTAGATTGGCAACCTATACAGGGCGTACCCTGCCTTTCGCCGAATGAGGACTGAGATAGGCTCCAGCAACCCGTGACCCTACATTGCTGGTTCAATCCTTGGTCTGGGCAGAAAGTATGTCAAGGTGTCCTTGAGCAAGACACTGAACCCTTAACTGTTCCCTGAGCGCCATGTGGTGGCAGCATACTAGTCCCATGCAATAGGATGGTTTGAAAGGCAGATGGTTTCCTCTTATGGGACTGATAATGGAATCTAAAAAGTCTTGTTTGTTTTTCTGGTGGTAATTAGGCTTCTCACTGTCTGTACCCACTGTTACAACTTGGCTCAGAAGTACATTACAAAAGAGGGACACCACACATAGTAATTAATTACCCAAAAAATCCTAATTGCAACAAATGAAAATAATCCGGAGGCTAAATCTGGCATATTTACATTCTTAATATTAATTAGTCTATTTACCATTTCTAGGCACTGTCACTATTTGGAAATTACAATAAGAGAATGCCTGTCGGCAGGTTAGTGTGTATGCATATGTCTGAGTGGTGAAGAGTGTGTGTATAAGCGAGTGCAAGTATGTGAGGGAAAGGATCTTGCAGGTTTGATTTATCTCTGAAAACGTCATAACTTTATCCATCAACTTCCAACCTCCGGCATAGCTCAGTGGGTAGAGCGGTTGTCTGGCAATCGGAAGGTTACAGGATCGATCCCCGGTCCTGCATACAGTCTGTCGAGGTGTCCTTGAGCAAGACACTTAACCCCTAACTGCTCCCCGAGCTCCATATGTTGGCAGCTCACTGCTCCTATACAATAGGTTGGGTCAAAAATGCAGAGAAATCCAAATTTCCCCTTGCAGGACTAATAAGGGAATCCTTTCTTTCTTTCTTGAAGAAAGAGAAAACCACAACCAGAAGTTTGTCTTCCGGGCTTTCTGCCAGAAAGCCGGGAAGCTTCCTGGCAGAAATCCTTTCTAACGGAAGTGCTAGGTTTAGGTAAGGGTTATGATGAGGTTAAGTTAAGTTTAGGTTAAAGTTATTTTAAGTTTAGGAAGGTTCAATAAATATGGCAGAAAACCCTGCCATTTCTGCATGTGGACAAAATACAGCCAACAAAGAAGGACAAGATAGGTTCCAACTGTGAATCCCAAATGTTACCAAAACAAACCTAACAAGGAGAGACCTTTCAGTGCTAACCCTGAGACTCCCCCCAAGAGGACGGGGTTTGTACCCTGGACCGTAAAAACAATCCATCATAATATTTACATTATAAACAAACTTTAAAACTTTAACTTTATGGCATTTAAGATGATAAAAGGTTACTCAACCTTCTGTGACTCAAGGCCCAGTTCTGATTGTAAAAAAAAAATCTGAGGAATAATTTCCCGAATAAATGGGAATAAAACATACAAAATAGGAGAAAAATAAATTTAGTTGTAAAAATAGGTTATGCCACTGTCAGCTGTATTGACCAAAATATTTTGTTTACCCTCAGAGAGACACTGACTTGTTTCTCTGAAATAATGAGATCAAGTCATGGTGGGATGGATGATAGGCTGAAGTGCAGAGTAGAATTCAAAGAGCTTTGCATCCTCATTGGCTTTTATTTTGTGACAGCCAAAATGGAAATCCCAGCCACCCATCCATCATCAACCCCTCATCCAAAGTCAGCTCATGGAGTCTTGCTGGAGCCTATCCTGGCACTCCTGCAGGGAAACACCTTAGACATGTTGCCAGTCCATCAGTGAATTTTGTCAGCCATTTGAAGCAGAGTCATTTCTGTAGGATAATTTTTTCCTAAATTCATACAGATGTTCATATTGGATTTTCCACCCATGCAGATGTTTGATCATTCTGTTGTAAACCAACGTTGACAAAAATCTTTGAAAAACAAGGAACAACAGAAATTGGACATGAGAAATTGGAAATAATAATAATTATATATATATATATATATATATATATATA